>JBBPCZ010024620.1:0-14174 GCA_037974445.1 Brycinus macrolepidotus
CACACATCAAACCACTCTAAATGACTTTGTTTGCACCTAAACTGAATTATCCAGAAATATGAAATCAAGCTAAATTTCTCATATGACAGTGTCTCCCCTCTCCAGCCTTGGAACCCACCCTACACAGCTATGTTTTCCAGCTCCAACATTCCTGAATCAGCTCAAAAACAGGATACTGACTGGCTAACACTACATCATGGGTGCTAGTGGTCTAGTGGGTAAAACACTTGCCTGTGAACCCGATGAGTACAAAGTTGCTGGTTCAAACCCCCACTTTCTACCATTATGTCCTTGAGCAAGACACTTAACTCTCAGTTGACACTCAAATGTCCCCTTAACATTTTAACCACTGACAGATGAAATTATTAATATTAAATAACAGGTGAAATGAATAATATCAAATAATATTGCAATTGCACCTGTTGTATAAATACATATATGTATATACAGATATCACCTGTTGTGTGTGTGTGTATATATATATATATATATATATATATGGTCCACTGTGATGGCTACACAACTGGGTCAGAGTATCTCTTGTGGTCTTGTGGTGTTTATGGTGTGCAGTGGTTAGCATCTGCTAAAAGCAGTTCAAGCAAGGAAAACTGCTGAACTGGTGGGCCCAAGTTATGAGGGCCCAAGGCTCACTGATGAAAACAATGAATGCTGGCTATGACAGAAAGGTTTCAGAATACACAGTACATCGCAGCTTGCTGTGTATGGAGCTGTGCAGCTGAAGACCAGTCAGAGTGCCCATGCTGACTCCTGAAAGTGCCTACAATGGGCATGTGAGTTTCAGAACTGCACAATAGAGCAAGAAGGCGACGGCTCTGATGAATCAAGCTTTGTTTCACATCATGTGCACAGCCGGGTGTTTGTGCATCCTTAACCTTGGAAGGAGATGACACCAGGATACACTACGGGGAAAAGACAAGCCGGCAGAGGCAGTGTGATGCTTTAGAATAGGTTTTGCTGGGGGACCTTGGGTCCTGGCATTCATGTGGATGTTAATTTGACACACACCACCTACCTAAACACTGCAGACCAAGTACACCTCTTCATGGCAACAGTATTCCTAATGGCCGTGGCCTTATTCAACAGGATAATGTGTGTAAAAAGTGGCCTCCAAATTCCTCAGATCTCAATATGACTGAGCATCTGTGGGACATGCTGGGCAAAACAGTCTGATCCATGGAGGCCCCACCTCAAAACATACAGGGCCAAATCTGCTGCTAACGTCTTGGTGCCAGATACCACAGCTCACCTTCAGAGGTCTCGTGGAGTCCATGACTTGATGGGTTAGTGCTGTTTTAGTGGCACGAAGGAGACCTACACAATATTAGGCAGACAGTTTTAATGTTGGCTGTAGATCTGTGTCTACACTAACAAGTAACTTCATTGGGTATAGTTACCATGTATCTACATTCTTTGTCCACTTTGTCAGTGCTCTTTACTATATAGTCGCTGTTTGTAGTTTGAAGTGTAGGTTGCATGTACATAATAAAATGGACAGTAAGTAGACAGTGTTTCAGGAGCGCTGCTCTGTGTGATTCACTCTGTGCAACACACAAACATGCCACTAACAAATTACTGTCACTGCTGATCCACCACGCAACTGATAGCTGGTCATGGGTGGTCATGCAGGGGCCCTGACCAGTGATGAATGCAAAAGGTGCTATTTATTTGGCCAGTAGTTTTACTAATAGAGTAAATGCCAGTAACATTAATACTAAAAGTATTTCTTTTCTGTACGTCAGTGTTTTTGCATAACCATTTCCAAATCTGTTCTTGATAAAGACTCGTATTCCTTAGTTATGATCCAGTGCCTTGTTTGGTTCAATCAATTCTTAATGAAGTAAAATCAAGTATGCTGATGGAAAATAACAAAGCCCTGAGATTGCTGAGGGATTAAAGAGAAGCCCAAAACCAAACCTGTGCTCTTCCATCAGCTTACACTGTACAAAAAGAAACTCAAAATATCAAGGCAACATAACGCATTAAGATATTTGAGTTTTGTCAACAGCTGCTTTTGTAGTCATGCCTACTAAGATTAATTTGTCTAACTTAGATTAATTTGTTAATCCAAAGCAATAAATATTATTATTATTTTATTCAGACGCCAGTCTGTTGGGTGTAAGGGAAACGTGTTTCAAACTATACAATATTGACCAATATCTAAAGACAGGAAGGGTGATGTCACATTTCCATTGAACACGCACTATGTCTCAGGAAGTATTAAATGAGTAATTGGAGAATTTAAGACACATGTAGAAACTGTGTGAGTGTGCACTGTTCAAAAGACATCCTGCAATGTAAATGATTCATTACCTACTTGTTGAGACATGGTGTGTATTAACACCTCTGTGAGACTGGGGTACAGCCCACCATGCTGTATCTATTTGTGCCTCGGGGAAAGGCTCCTATTTAAGCTACATTACCATTACCAACCTCTGTACTAGCATTAGATACCTTATGACTAGACTGGAGGTTCTTAAATTATGCGCTTAAATTATTATTTCTGTTTCATGTTCACTCAGCTTAAAGTTGTCAAAAACAACACGATTAAGTGTTAAAAACCATTTTAGCTCAATTCTCCTCTAAAGGAGCCTTCAGAGCTGTGGTTTCCTAAGACAGCAACGCCCCATCACTTGTGCAGTGTGTTAATAGTTTAGCGTTCTAATCCGACAAACTCATACTTTTAGATCAGTCCATATGCTATATGGAGTTTGGAGCACTTCTGTGGAAATCTGTGCCCATTCATTCTGTAGAGCATTTATGAGAACAGGCACTGATGCTGGACGAGAAGGCCTGGCTCGCAATCTCCGTTCCAGTTCATCCCAAAGGTGTTGGATGGAGTTGAGGTCAGGGCTCTGTGCGGTCCAGTCAAGTTCTTCCACACCAAGCTCATCCAACCATGTCTTTATGGAGCGCAGTCATGCTGGAATAGAAAAGGGCCTTCCCTAAACTGTGTCCACAAAGTTGGAAGCATGGTGTTGTCCATTAAGATCCCTGGAAGTAAGGGGCCACCTGAATTCAATAGTTAAGTGTCCCAATACTTTGGACCATATAGTGTAGAATGTACTTTATAGTATTAGGGTATAGTGAATAGTTAGGCCACACCCTAAGACTATAATACAGACCACATGTTCTGTATTTCTGGTGTGTTTATGTGGTTTTATGTTCAAATACTCTGAGGCAACATACGTATACAGAAACTGAAAGTGTCTAAAAAGGGTTTGCATGTTCAGGACAGCAAATTATTGATTAACTCGGCTGGAGAGCTTCAGCCATGGAAGTAAAACAACCCAGGGCAGGCTGAATGCTGTTCAGGCGGTAAGCTTAAATCGAAAGCAACACATCTCAGCCTGCATGGTCGCTCTGGTGCGTTAAATGAACCCAAAACTGATCTGAACCCTGACCAGCTCGTCCCTGGTTCAGTATATGTCTCCGGGTAGCTTCACTACGTGCAGGGTGTCACTCAGCAAGACTCTCAACTCTCAACCTGCAACAACAGACCAGCTCTGGGAGCGATAAGGCTTTTATTCCCACTTACCTGAGAGAGTAAAACAGAGGACCACGAACCCAAACAGCCTGCCGATCATGTTGGAAGCAGAAAGACATCTACCAGACACTTCCGAGGCGAAAACGAAAGACGTGCAGTGAGAGGCCAGTCCCAGAAAATCTCTGCCACGCCCAGAGGGCTATCAGATCTCACAGACCTGCACAAAACTCACGAGTCTGTTTGGTGTGTGTGTGTGTTTAACCAAAAACGTTTTCAAAATAACTCAATCTTTCACGACTGTGATTTCCACCGGGGTGATGTCAGCCCTCCAAGAATAAAACTGACTAATTCACGCCTAGCCCGCCTGGAACACGCCCACACACACACACACACACACACATACTGTCTTTGCGGAGACAGTCCATTGACTTGTGTGATGCTGTTTCATTGTAATACTAAAATCTACACCTAAACCTAATCCTAAAATCAGGCTAAATTTGTATGTAAAGCAGCACGTTACCTTGTGAGGACCAGCAAAATTTCCTCACTTCTACAGATTTTCCAGAATACTACAGATACTCCAGAAGGACATTTCTCCCACAGTGATAAACACACACAATCTTTGTGGGGACAATCCACTGACTTGTGTGATACTGTTTCTTTTTTAATACTAAATCTACACCTAAGTCTAGTCCTAACCTCAACCCCAGGAAAAAAGGCAATCTTTCTGCTCTTGTAGTTTCGACGCTAAGTGGACCTCGTGGCGCAACGGTAGCGCGTCTGACTCCAGATCAGAAGGTTGCGTGTTCAAATCACGTCGGGGTCACACGCAAGTCGCTGACATATAGAGACTAATTTTGTCACACGGTCGTTGGTCTAGGGGTATGACTGTACAGGGATACCGTGCGTAAGGCATAATTAAACGATCGCAAGTGGCCGACGAGGCTGTGATTGGAATACGGGACCGGAGCTGTCCCGGACGGGACAAATTAAAATCACCCATATTTCGGGATGTCCCGGACAATGCGGGATGGTTGGCAACCCTACCACTGAGGTACCCTTGAGCGAGGTACCATCCCCACACACTGCCCCCTGGGTGTTGTGTTCCTGACCGCCCACTGCTTCACTTGGTGAACGGGTTAAATGCAGAGACTAATTTCGTGCTGTTCACACTGTGGTGTGTTCACGTATGACAAATGGAAGAAAAAAAACTAAAAAAATTGGAATTTAAACGTAAAACAATACATTACCTTGTGAGGACCTCACTTCTACAGATTTTCCAGTATTCTTATCACTATGAGGACATTTAGGCCATAGTGATAAACACATACACACACACACAAATTTTGCAATTACTATCTTTATGGGAACAATCCATTGACTTGTGTGATGCTGTTTCTTAGTAATACTAAATCTATACCTAAGCCCAGTCCTAACATCAACTCCAGGAACAAAAAAGGCAATCTTTCTGCTCTTTTAGTTTAAAATAAAAAGTTGAATTTTGTGGATAAAACAGCACGTTACCTTGTGAGGACCAGCAAAATGTCCTCACTTCTACAGATTTTCCAGAATTCTTAGGACATTTCTCACACACACACTCACACACACACACACACACACAGACATGCCCTCAACAAAAGAATGTAAGAATGAACTGATAGAAGACAGAGGGAGGAGTCTGCAAAACAACTTTCACTTCGAGTATAACAGTGCAGTGCAGCCAGAAGCAGTTTTAATAAATGTACCCTTACATGTTTTACTTTTTACACACCTTTTTACTCAAACTGTAATAAGTATAATAGATCTAGTTGCAGCAAAATATGTTATGATTCCAATAAAGAGAATACACTAGCCTTTTTTTTTTTTTTTGCAGCAAACAGTCTAAGTACTGATACTTAAGAAGCCACATAATAAGTTCTGTGAACAAACATAAAAATAAAACATTCTGTAGGCCAGCACATCGTTTGATTAAAGTTGTTAAGTGTTTCTGGTCGGTCAATTTAAAAATAAAAATGACCCATGAGGTTGAATGCTCATTTTTCCAGTTATACTGTTTAAGTCTGCCTCGTTCAAATAAACACTAGCATAACTGGCTCTGGTGTTAGTTACTCTAAAGCATATCTTCTAGCACAGCAGCTAGATAACCTCTGGCCTGTGCAAACAAGGCCTACATACAGTACATACATCCTACATTATTATTATTACAATCATTTGCCAGACGCTTTTATCCAAAGCGACTAACAATACGAGGACACATACAAGTTTCAGGGCAGCGTGAGAACCAGAGGAGAGTTCTAAGTGCTGTAATCTTTATGTAAGAGTAGTGCAAGAAGTGCATCAGGAGAGGAAACGCTCTCTGAACAGATAGGTCCTCAGGAGGTTTTGAAGATGGAGAGGGATTCTGCTGCTCTTGTTGGCTCAGGCAGCTCATTCCACCAGCGGGGAACCACAAAAGAGAAGAGTCTGGACTGGGTTTGCCTTGTGTGTAGGGATGGCAGAACCAGACGATGTTCTTTGGAGGAGCGAAGGGAGCGAGTAGGAACATAAGGCTGAATGATAGGATTAAGGTAGCTGGGTCCAGACCCAGATGTCACTCTGTAGGCAAGAGTTAGTGACTTGAACTTAATTCAGGCAGCCATGGGTAGCCAGTGTAGGTCAATCGGCAGTGGGGTGACATGCGACCTTTTGGCTTGGTTGAAAACCAGCCAATCTGCTGCATTCTGAACCATCTGTAAGGGTCTTACTACATACAGTAATCTATCCCAGATAACAGAACTGATGCTACTTTGTCAATATTAGGCGTTCATGAAGGAATTGTAATATGTAACATTAGGTAATGTTAGAGCACCATGGCTGGAACTGTGTCGGTCACACTGTGTGCGACTTTGTTTCAGAATCAGTTGCATCCCTGTAATGTGTAAATGTAGCAGAGTTGAAGTTTTTGCTCTGTTTAGTCATTCCGTAAGCAGTTCAACTCAGTACTGAAGATGCTATTTGGCACATAAAACTGAAACCTGAAAGCCACTGGAGCATGGCTTTGTTTGGTTGAATTCAATATATGGAACATAAATAAACAGAAGCTAAAGATGCCAGGTTAGTGAGTTGAATAAACACATAGAACGGTCCTAAAAATTCCTTAGAATAAAAATGTGTCACTCCATAATCACCCAATCATTTCGTAGGAGCCTACCAAGATGAATGTCTGAAATACCAGGTGTATTACTCAGATTTCCATTAGTACTTGAGTCTTACTGCTCTCACCAACACTGTATGGAAAAGAGTATTGGGACACACCTGTTTTTGAGGGTTTGGGCTAGGCCCCTTACTTCCAGAGAAGCGCAGTCTTATTGCTTCAGCATACCAAGACATTTTGGACAACGCCATGCTTCCAACTTTATACACACAGTTTAGGGAAGACCCTTTTCTATTCCAGCATGACAAAGCAAGGTGCATAAAGACATGGTTGCATGAGTTGGAAGAACTCTGACTGGCCCGCACACAGCCCTGACCTCAACCCCATCCAACACCTTTGGGATGAACTGGAACGGAGACTGTGAGCCAGGCCTTCTCGTCCAGCATCAGTGCCTGACCTCATAAATGCTCTACAGAATGAATGGGCACAAATTCATCACAGAAACTCCAAAATCCTGTGGAAAGCCTTCCAAGAAGAGTGGAAGCTGTTATAGCTGTAAAGGGGGGACCAACTTCATATTAAAGTCCCTGTTGGTGTAATGGTCAGGTGTCCCAAAACTTTTGTCCATATAGTGTAGTTTAGCTAACTGAGTCACATTTGTTAGACTGACAGATGCTGGCAGAGACGTCCTGATTGCCAAGAGGGAGATTTTATCAACATGGCAACACGATGGAACAGTTTAGATTATAGCCTAAAAGCCTTTTTATAATGAGAAAATAGCTGATGGCAGTAGCAGAAAGAAGAACAGCAAACATTGTGAAAGCCAGATAAAATGGAATTTGCCCCCTTAATATACACACGTGTTTCATTGAACAGTCAATATAGTTTAAATAGGCCTCACCTTGGCACAAAAAGCACAGACACCTCCAAAAAATCAGTCTACATTTTTTTTTCTATCACAACAAATAATTAACAACAGTTTGCACTCACTGGTCTACTCAGTGGCAATATAAATCAATTTGAAACTCTTCAGCCTGATTCATGTAAGATTTACACATTAGCCCTGGCCAAACTGCACAGCAGCTCTTATAAAACTCCTATTTTATAGTTTTACAGCATGATTCAACCTTAAATTCATGTTGCCCTTCAGAATTACTCTGAAATCAATACTGACCTTTTAACCTTTATCCTTGGTTATACATACCATTAATAAATTATTATTTAGTAGTAATAATTAAATTATCACAATTTATGAAACAATTACTAAAGTGTGAGTAAAAAGTAGAACCTCTATTGTTCTGCATGTTCTGCTTGAACGACACCATACATTCAAACTTGACAGCTGTGTCCCAAACCAGACACTTCTATATTTGACATATTGCATTTCTAATGGTTGTGTACTATTTTTACACACGATTTAGTGTTTGCAGTATGTGCCTTCTGTTCAAAGGCCTTGACACGGTCAGTGTCACAAATTTGCTTAACTTTAAATAGTGACCTAGAAACAGAATCTTCAACATTTCTTCTTCACTTTACTGATCGGAACTTTTCCTTGTTTTCAATTAGTCGACATTCCATAACTTTCTGTTTTTCTTTTCCAGGTTAAAATGAACAAAATCCCAGACTTTCGGCTCAGATTTGTGGTTCCCACTGTTGGATGATGTAAGACTTTCCACTCCCTTCTAGGAGCTACTCCATTACATGTTTTGCATGTTTTGCATGTTTTGCGTGCTCTACACACACCCTCCCCTATTTATTTGACATGTGTTTCAGTTCAAAATTAGAACACTCAGTAAGATCATGTTATTGTTGGAACTTTACAGCAGACGGAGAAAACGTGTAGAAGGTGTAGATTAATGTAATAAGATGTGATTTGAAAAACACTTCCATATGTCCAATCTTTGTGAAATTTTGACACAGTGTAAACAGCGATTCATTTTCTGGAACCACTTAATCCTTACTAGGGTTGCAGGTATACCCGGAGCCTATCCCGGGCTCGAGGCAGGGACTCATATACACACACCAGTCACTTACACCTACGGTCAATTTAGAATCCCCAGTTCACCTGACACGCATGTCTTTGGACTGTGGGAGAAACCGGAGACCCTGGAGGAAACCCACAACACCACGAGGGGAACATGCAGACACCACACACACAAGGCCAGGACCCGGATTTAAACCCCAACCCTGGAGGCGTGAGGCAACAGTGCTACCCGCTGTGCCACCGTGGGCCCGAATACAGCAGCTGATATTTTTCAAATCGTAAAAGAACAACAAAAGCTTACAATCAGTTTCGCTTAGACCAAGGTTTTGGTCAATCTTAAAGGCACAAGAATTGAAACAGCCTGTTTATCTCGAACGGGGTAAAGAAAGGTTGGAAAATGTTCATGTACAAATTATTAGCTTGGAACAGAAACTGCACTGCTTTCCACAGAGTCCCAAAGCAGTGGCCTTTTATCCTGTACAGACTGATGATTAATTTCAGTTCATTTGAAGTGCCATCACCATCAAATTAGAGCTGTAATACTCGGATCCTTTTTAGGATTCGGCTCCCTCTGAGTCACTCACTAAACTGATCCAGGTGTGTGAGTCACTTGAGTCACTTGAGTCAGTATTGGGCTGTGGAGGAAGTTAACCGGCAGATTTACTGACTCGGCCTATGTGCTTTAGGAGCGCTACCCGCTCTCTGAGCGGTTCAGATTCGGTTGCATGTTTCTGGCTGTAGAGGAAGTTAAACGCCGGATTCCCTCATGACTCGGCCAATGTGCTTCAGGAACGCTACCCGCTCTCTGATCCGGGTGTGTGTCACTTGAGTCACTTGAGTCAGTATTGGGCTGTAAAGGAAGTTAACCGGTGGATTCACTCATGACTCTGGTCTGTGCTACAGGAGTGCTAACCCGTCTGTGAGCGATTCAGATTCGCCTGCAGGGCTATTTTCGGCTCTGACTGACACAAGGAGTCCACTAGGAGGATTCAACTTTGCAGGAAGTTTGTAGGATATACCTCATTTTTAAGTGTGGTGGTGCAAAGAAACTGTAAGTTATGCAACTTTTATGGTAGTAATTGATTATAAGATGTATTTATGTGACGGAGTTTACAATTTAGACATGGTGTAGTTAGGACTCAAAGGATTCGGTTCAATGGAGACCTCAGATTCGTGACTCATGAGTTATTTTATGGATCCGGGTGATTCACCCGGGTGAGTCATGAATCACACAGTTCTACATCAAATACAACTCGCAACAACATGCATACTGAAGGGACACAAAATGACTGATGAGTGAACTTACTAACTTCCTGAGTAGTGATGATCTGTTCAGTACTTTCCCACACACTTTGAAGTTTCCCACAATCTGAACGTTTCACTCCCTGTGGTTTCTGCAAACACCTTCATTTCTACATTAAAGCCTCAGATGCATACAAACAAAAGATGAACAAATACAGACAAATTAAAGCCCCTTTATGTAGTCTGTTTACCCATTCACAATCATGATTTACCCTGTTAGAAAAAGAGGGTTCCTTCTTGCCTGCTCCCATAAATGTGGCCTCCCCCAAGCCTCTATTCTCACTATACTGTCTTTGAGAAATACAATATAATATCACTGTTACGCAGACAACACACAGTTTTACCTACACCTGCACATGGGCGCCGGAAGCATGGGCGCTCTACGTCTCAGCTGTTGTGTGTGTGTGTGTGTGTGTGGGGGGCGGGGTGGTGTTTGTGTTCGCGCAGCGCTCTATGCCTCCAGGAGGTGAAAAGTGGGGGGGACGAAGCGAATGATTTTGAAAAGTGGCTATAATGGTTCTGGCGCCCATGCACCTGCAGCATTTGTTCACTGAAGAACCTTCTTAACTGTCTAGATGACATCAAATGCCTAATCTGCTGATTCCCTAGTCTGACCCCAGATCACTTTAGTCATCCTAACTAAGAACTCCTCTCAGTACCTCACTCACACTTCACGCCTTTTGGGCCCCCAGACCCTGGAATAACCCACATTAAGTCCTGTCCCACCCATCTTATTTAAAAATGTACCTTTTTTCTTGCGCTTTTAGTTCAGTCTGAGTTTGCCCCGTGGATTTTGAAGTCCACTCTCAATTTATTATTAATGTCCTATTACTGCATTTTAATCTGTTTCTTTTTATTTATTTAATTTCTTGTTTTAAAGTATAGTCAAGTGAATCGGCCCCTTATAGTCACTCGTGAACACACCACAGCACAGCACACAGTGGGAACAGTGTGAAATTCTCTGCATTTAACCCATTCACCAAGTTAAGCAGCGGGGAGCCAGCGACGCAGCGCCCGGGGAGCAGCATGTGGGGACGGTGCCTTAATCAAGGGTACCTCAGTGGTGCCACTGGCAGTCCTGAGATTCGAACCCACAGCCATCCAATCGCAGGGCCAACTCCCTAACCACTAGGTCACCAGCTTGTTTCGGTGGCTTTGACTTTCTATTTTTATTTGTTTCTTGTATTTCTATGTAATTTTATGTATTCCTTCCCTTATCTATTTTATCTGTTTATCTTCGTTAAAAATGCAGAAATAAAGAAATATAGCATAAGACATGTTCAGTTGATATAAGTCACATAAAATAATATTTTTATATTATTATTATAAAGTACCCCAGAGGGCGCGATAAGCAGCCCACAGGCTTGACAGGTTAAAGCAAGTGACCCAAGAACGGACAAACAGTAATAAAAATAACATTTATTTATGTAGCATCTTTTAAGGAGATTTAACTACTCCTACATCAAGATTTTAGCACTTAGAACTCTCCTCTGGTTCTCACACTGGCCTGCAACTTGAGTGTTTCCTCGTACTGTAAGTTGCTTTGGATAAAAGCGTCTGCCAAATGAATATAATGTAAAATAAACAAATAAAACAATACTTAAATGAAAACAAAATTGCTAAACAAAAAATGTAAAATGTCACTAAAATGTAAAGTCATTCAACTGTATAAAATGCACAAATAGTCAATCTGCTGTGTAGAATTCTATAAGTAGACGCGGCCTGTCTGTACCCTCACTACTTATGAAAAAACATGTTTTTATCAGCACAAAAGACAGTATGATTTGAAAACGTGGACCCAGTTGTGTTGCCTATGTCAGTATATGTTGCTGTGTGCGTGAACACTGAAAGGCTTCCCCTCCAGTCTGTGGTTGTGTATGACACAGCAGGAGCAGGAGGGGTGGAAGGATTTCCCCAAACCTTGCACAACTGGTACAAAGTTCACTTAGGTTTCAGGAAATTCAAATTTACATTTACGACATTTAGCAGACGCTCTTATCCAGAGCGACGTACGTCAGTGCTTTAGTAATCCAGATCTGTTCTTCATATCTGTAAAGCTAAACTTAAATCAACATCTGCTTTTAACCAAGTTACTGCTAGCTAAGATACACACCTTAACAAACCCTGTCAAAGAGAAAAACGAGTCAGAGGTTAATACACAAGTAAGGAAAAACAGTTAAGAGGGTAAGTGCCTGAGGGATTTTTTAAACATAAAGGAAAAGATGTATAAGATGTATAAGAAATAAGAAATCATCATAAGTGAATCTCTCTCACTCTTTTTTTTCTCTCTGACCCTACGTGATTATTTTTATCCCTTATTGTTACAATGCGTTCACAGCCAGGTCAATGAATTTAGCAGCTTCAGCTCTGGGATGTTGACAGGTTTCCTTGCACGAACAGCTCACTGGGTTAAAAGGTCAAGACTTTGCCTTGGCCATTCAAAAACTCCTGAACTTTATTCCTCTTTTACTTCATTGTTCTTTAACTATTCTTTGGTAGAACAACTTGTATACTTAGGGTCGTTGTCTTGGTGTATGACCCATTTTTTTGAGATTCAGGACAGATGTCCTGATATTTTTCTCTAGAATTTGCTGGATAATTTAGAATTCATTGTTATATCAATAATGGCAAGCTGTCCTGGCCCAAATGCAGCAAAACAGGCCTGACCTATGGTACTGCCACCACCACGTTTCACACAGAGGCTATTGGGAAAAATATTTTGTCGAGGGATGCGACCAAAATAGAACTTTTTAGTTTAATTGAGAAGCGCTATATTTGGAGAAAGGAAAACACTGCATTCCAGCATAAGAAATGAGGTTCTTATGCTGGAATGCAGTGTTTTCCTTTCTCCAAATATAGCCCTTTTCTGGCTTGTCCAGATGATCAAACTGTAGATGGGCAGTAACGTTTTTTTTGAAAAGCAATGACTTTCTCCTTGAAACCCTGCTATGCCCACCATCGTTCAGCAGTGTTCTTCTGATGGTGGACTTACATGCATTTTATTTACTATAAATGCACCAAAAATGAACCAATGGTCTTGTTTAACATAAACAAAACTAAAAATATCTTGACACTGAATATATGAATTATGTTGTCGTTTAGTAACCGGTTTGCATAAAATAAGATGAGATGAGATAAGATGAGATAAACCTTTATTAGTCCCAAAAGTGGGACATTTGCATTGTCACGCAGAAAGTGGACAGTACAAAGAAAAGAGCAGCAACAATAATAGAATAAAAACTATATCAAACAACAGTACAGTATAAAAAGTACACTATACAAATAATCTAGAAAAATAAATATGGATTGGTGTATTGAAAAACATATATGTATATATATGTATATGTAAACTTATGTATATATATGTAAAGGTATATGTATGTATGTACACACTGAGTATATGTATGTATATATGTACAGAGTGGCTATATAAATATATGTAAGAACACTGTGGACAAACAGTAATAATGCACCAGAAAAATTGCACATTTATAAATTGCGCATTTCACTCAGTAATAATATTCCACCCCCAAAATTGCACATGTTGCATCAGGAAATTGCACTCAAGAGAAATACTGCACATAAGAGAAACTACCACCTATCAGTCCATGGGGTACTGGATGTGTGTGTTTGTTTGTTTGTGTGTGTGTGGTCGACTGCAAGGTCTTTGTTGTAGAGTCTGACAGCGGCTGGAAGGAAAGACCTTCAGAATCTCTCCTTCCCACATTGTGGATGCAGCAGCCTGCCAAAATGAACAAGATTAAAGAAATAAAATCATTTCAATGAATTAAATCAGTTTAAATTCAAAGAGAATTCTGTTCCAGTGAAGGTTGAATTAATTCCACTGAAATGTTTCAGTTTGCTCCATCAGCAGTTGAATTATATGTTGAGGTAGTAAGGCCTGTATGTGCTGACTTATACAACAATTACATTTTTTGAGGGCACCCTAAGCTCACACTGTGGGAGTTTAACACCAGTGCCGGTACTTTTTATTTGCCAAATTTGCAACACTGTTTGCTTGAATGGGCCAAAACTGGCATTTTCAATTAAATAAATTAAAATTCAGGTTAATTTACTTATAATCAAATAACAAGAATCAAAAGGGCTCATTACTGTTCTTGTCAATCCCTGTCACTCCATTGCGTGCCTGTCCATATATATATATCCACAGTGTTCTACATATATTTATATATCCACTCTGTACATATATACATACATATACAGTACTCAATGTGTACATACATACATAT
>JBBPCZ010024640.1:0-14174 GCA_037974445.1 Brycinus macrolepidotus
TAATGGTGAGGCGTCCCAATACTTTTGTCCACGCAGCGCTCTGGGTCTCGGCTGGTTTTCGCGGGGGTCAGGCGTCCTGTTACTTTTGTCCATATTATATGGATAAAGCAATGGACATATAATATGGACAAAAGTAATGATGAGATATTATATGAGCAAAAGTAATGGGACGCCTGACCCCGCGAAAACCAGCCGAAACTCAAAGGGCTGCGTGCTGCTCGCAGTAAAAAAGTAGTTCCAAACTTTTTCCAACTTTATTACCCTCTGAAAACATCTGCTACTTCTGTGTTTGGATAATAATGGATAATAAGGTGGATAATGTCCATTTATGATTTTTGCACGCATTGTTCAACACTGTTGAAACTGTATGCCTTTTTTGCAGTCTACTGATAAAATCCAGGGCATGGTGAATGCTTCCCAGATGACTTGCAGTTTCACAGTGAAGGATCTGAAGGTGCCCAACTCCTGGCCAAATGGCTCTTACATGTTCTTCATAAGTGGAAACTTCACCAATGGTGAGTGCTGCTGAAAAGGACTAGAGAGTGGAAATCGTCAACTTTAATTGTAGTAATGTATAAAAACTTAGCAATATAGGGAAAATTGTGAGGACCAACATAAATTACACCAGTTGACAGCGTAATCCTTTATGGTGATTTTTCATGCGGTGAAAAGGCAGTTGGGTATCAAGTTTAGATCCACAAATTTCAATCTACACTGGAGATGCCTGTTAATCTGACCATCCTGTTAAAATCAAGAGTATTAAAGGGCGGGGCATAGATATAAGTATATAATTTCATATTAATAAGTAAAATAAGAAATAAATGTTTTTGCCCCATGAAAGAACCCTGGCTAGTGGGACATTTTGGTCTTAATGATTTAAATACCTTTAGCGATTAAAATATGTTGTAAAACTTTTATTTTTTCTTAAAATAGAAAAAAGAAAGGCTGCCATTTCATAGGTCGACGCTTCTGTTATGATCTGGGTAGTGGATGTTAAATGGTTGCACATGAATTGACCCTTTGGTGTTGAGCACTGAATGAGTTCTGCTACTCTGAGTATTTCTGCTGTTCTGGCTTTTCAGTTTAAGCCACAGCGAAATATTAGACACTATGATAACACTAATGTCAGATGTATTGGCTATCAGCCAGTAGACTTGGTCAATAGAGTGGGGCAAAAGAAAGCGTGCAAATGCTTGTCTCTGCGAACAGAGAAAGAGAGGAATGATGAAAAGAGCTCTGTTGTTTTGGCTGACACTTGTTCACCCACTACATTTTTTATGGGCTAGACTCAAAGTAAGTTTTAATCCTGATCCCTATGCAAACGGGGGGTGGGCGGTGAAGATTTTATTTTGTCGATGGAGGAGGGAAGGTGGTGAGAGGTTTTGTTTTGACATGGGCAGGGTTGTTTTTCCGTTATGTGAGGGGGAGGTTTTACCTTGTTGGGATGGGATTTTCATTTTGTTTTATTCTCTTTGTGTGTTCTTTTATTCTGCTTGTGTGCCTTTAACATTATGCTAAAATCCACAATGAACAGACCAGTAAAAATGGTCCAAAATAGAACATCTGGTTACACTGACATTTAAGACTGTTTTTGGTAAAGTTACTCCTGTAAAATTACTTTAGAGGTTTCCTTTTAATAGTGATGTTATATGTACATACCATAACTCCAAATTACTTTGGAGGTTTTCTTTTGACAGTGATGGTATACGAGAGTAGGGGTATGAAAAACCTGATTACTTGCCTGCTGGAAAAAAAAAACATTTACCATTAAACTTTTCTATTATTTCCTGTTGGGTTTTCATGTGTAATGGTTAGTAATGATATTTCGTGTTTTCCTGATGGGTTTGTATCACAATGTTAAGAATCCTAATGGTTTAACAAGTGACGTGTGACTAAATCTTGTCTAATGAGATCTAAAGTTTAATTCAATTAAATTTAAATTTATTTCTATTGCACACTTTACAACCAATGTTGACACAAAGCAGCTTTACAGAATCCGGGGCTGAGCCCCTAGTGAACAAGCAAAGGGTGATAAAGGCAAAGAAAAACTCCCTTAAGCTGGAGGAAGAAACATCGGGTGGTATCCATCCTCCTCTGTTCAACCCAGAGAGGGAGAGAAAGAGAGTCTCTTTTGGAAAAACTAACAATCTGAGTCTGAGTGAGGACTAGTTTGAGAGTCACTAGTCCACAGCAACAGGAACAACAATCTCTGCCGGAGCTCTGATCAGCAATTACCCTTGGATGGGGGAGGTGCACGTGGGGAGTCGAAAGCAGCCAAACTATGTGAGAACACTTGGGCATGGGGCCCCAGCATTTGCAGATCCAGGAGGAGGTGGTGACCTGGAGCCCCGATGGTGATCAGTAGGGCTAGAGAAATGTACAGCGGTTCCCCTTGGAGAAAATAGAGAACAGAGTTAGTTCTGCTTAAGTTTACAGGGTATAATTTATAACTGTAAAGTGTGCAAGTTGAGATTCCGGCATATCTTGCTGTAGCAGCTTAGCTAGAAAGGGGTATCACAGACACAAGAGCACCCTGAGACTGTGGCGACCCTCCACTTCACCGCCAACAAACTTAAGTGAATATGAGCAGTGGCGGGATGACAGCACCAGCAACCAAGTTTACTAGAATTCTCTGTGCTCACCACCTCCCAGCTCTACGCCCTTCATCTGGCGGGAAAAAGTAATTACAGAAAGCGCAAGTAAACTTGTAGGTTTTCAGCCTAGACTTAAAAAAATGTTATTTGGAAGAGTATTCTAGAGCTAGGGTGCTTTATATGAAAAAGCTCTTCCCCCTGCTGAAGCTTTCATAATTCTGGGTACGAGTAAATAGCCAGCACCTTGAGATCTAAGTGAGCATGCAGGTTCTTAGCAAAAGATAAGTTCACAGAGGTATTCAGGTGTGAGGCCATTTAGGGCTTAATCTGTCAGTAGTAGAATTTTATAATCAATACGAAAAGTGATTGGAAGCCAATAAAGTCGTGATAATATTGGACTAATGTGGTCAAATTTCCTGGTTCTAGTGAGGACTCTAGCTGCTGCATTCTGGACTAGTTGAAGCTTATTTTTCTTGTTGGAGCAGCCTGACAGCAAGCCGTTACAGTAATTGAGTCTGGAGGTAATAAAGGCATGAACTAATTTTTCTGTATTATGGAGGGATAATGCATTTCTTAACTCAGCAATATTCTGTAGATGAAGAAAAGCTATGTTAGTAATAGTACCCAAATGTGCATCGAATGAAAGATCTGGGATCCATAGTGACACCAAGATTTTTAACAGCTGACATTGGAGAAGTTGAGGAACCAGCAAGATCAAGCGTTAAACCTGACAGTTTGTTTCTAGCAGCTTTTGGACCTAGAAGAAAGACCTCTGTTTTTACTGCGTTGAGTGAGAGAAAGTTATGTGACATCCAGTCTTTTATATCTTTAACACAGTCCCCTGTCTTATTTAGTCTGTTTTGTGTCATCTGTGTAGCAGTGGAAGCTAATCCCATGTTTTTGTATAATCATCTGTAATGGCAGCATGTACAATGTAAATAAATGAGGTTCTAAGACAGAACCTTGTGGGACACCATATTATACTTAGGTGTGTGCTGATGATTCCCCATTAACTCTAACGAACTGATAGTGGTTGGTCAGGTATGATCTAAACCAGTATAAGGCTGTTTCTGTGACTCCGACCAGGTTTTCTAGTCTATATAATAGAATTGAATGGTCAATGGTGTTGAATGCTGCACTAAGGTCGCACAAAACCAGCAAAGAAACAAATCCTTTTTCAGTGGACAGTAAAAGATCATTTACTATGTTTACTAGGGCTGTTTTGGTGCTGTGATGAGGCAGGAACCCAGATTGGAATTTTTCATATTTGCGGTTCTTTTGCAGTAGCGAACACAACTTTTGGACCACGACTTTCTCTAAAATCCTAGATGGAAATAGTAGATTGGAAATAGGTTGATAATTTGAGAGTTTGCCTGGATCAAGATTTTTAAGAGGTTTAATAACTGCTAGTTTAAAGGCTTTTGGTAGATAACCAATACTAAGTGAGGAGTTTAGTATAGGCGAGGTCCCATAATTACTCGTAGGACTTCTTTAAGCAGGCTTGTAGGAATAGAATCGAGTATACAGGTAGAAGATTTTGAAGAGAAAATAAACTGGAACCTGGGATTATTTTTGTTAGTTTCAATGAGAGACGATAGATAGGCTGAGTGTGCAGCAGTAAATGCTCTGCTATAGTCTCTAAGGCTCTACCTCCAGGTGGAGTGGAAAGATTCCACGTTAGCCAATTGCCATTTACACTCTAGTCTTCAAACATTGTGCTTTAAAGCACATTTGATCATTATACCAAGAAATGAGCTTTTTCTGTCTCACTTTTTTACATCGTAGGGGTGCGACGTAATCTAGTGTGGATGGAATAGAGCTCTCTGAGCATTATAATTAAGATGAAGCTCATGTAATGAGGTAGTGATCTGATATTACTGTGGTCTGTGGATGAATAGCTATGTTATCTACACTAGCACTAAGTGTCAGGATTAAATTAAGAGTGTGACTACAGGAGTGAGTAGACCCCCTTACATTTTGAGTAATGCCATCTGTATCTAGAATTGAGGTAAATGCAGATTTCAATGGATCCTGTTCTTTCAAGCGGATATTGAATTTAGCTAAAATTATTATTCTGTCGCTATGTACTGCTAAGTGTGCTATGAAACAACTAAATTCTTCTGTATAAGAATTCTGTATAAGGCCCAGGTGGCATGTAGACAGTAATTAGAGAGAAAGAGATCTTATTTGTATCTAGATTATGTTAAGGAAAAGAGTTTCAAAGGACGTGAACATAAAATCTGTTTTCCGATTAACACTTAGGGCACTTCTGTAAATGGTTCCTGTGCCTCCTCTTCTGTCGTTTAGTCTAGGTCTTTGCATGTAGTTGTAGCCTGTGGGGGTGGTCTCATGTAGAGCAACAAATTCATCAAGTTTAATCCAGGTCCCTGTAAGATATAAGGTATCAAGATTCTGATCAGTGATTATTTCATTTACAAAAATGGTTTTGGAGTGGGTCATCTGATGTTAAGCAGTCCCAGCTTTAGCTTTAAATGTAAGGTGCTGAGCTTGCTGATTATTTGAGAGAGATTGATTAAATTATTAAAACACACTTTTTGAGTTTTCCTATTTTTTACTTAGTTTGGGGGACTTTCACCACCTCGATAGATTGGAAGCTAGGTGACGACTCTCTCTGCTGTCTGGCATCAGTGCTGCACTGCCGGCTAGCTAAAAGGCTATGGGTTATGATGCAAAAAATGAGAGCAGCACCCTCCCACAAGGGGTGGATATCGTCCTGGCCAAGAGACCAGGGTTGCCCTCAAACATGGACCAATTGTCAATCAAACCCAGATTGTTTTCCAAGCACCACTTGGACATCCAGCAATTCAGCGCCCAAAGCCTGCTGTAGAAACAGGGCCGTGCCACATTGGGATGGGGCTAGAGCATATTTCAGCATCAGACATAGTCTGGGCTAATTTACACACTTCTTTAACACTATTCTTAGTAACCTCTGACTGCTACAGGCAAATGTCATTAGCCCATACATGAAACACTATCCTGTCATACTTATGGCTAGCTTACAGCTTCAGGCTCCCAATGTCCAGGCTCCGGGTATACGCCTAATGGTAGCTGGTGCCGAATAACTGAATCACCTATAACCAGAGCTTTTTCAACAGGCTTCACTGAGTGGGCCAAACCTGTTTGACATGTGAATGGGAGGAGGAGAGTGGTGCTCGCGTGGGGAAGCTCTTGCACGAGGGAGAGCTTTTCGACTATGCTGCAGAATCGCTACCCAATCGCCCTGCTGCGGGTGCTCTACAGCCAGAGTCAAGGGTGTGCTATCTTCCCCTAAGGCACCCAGAGTTGCTAGCAGCAAGCTTGACTCTCACCTCCTAGCCCTATTTAAAGTCAAGATGTGCCTCCTCTAACTCAGAAATCTTCTCAGCTAAAGACGAAACTAACTGACACTTTGCACAAGTAAAATCTCTGCTATTGCTGGCGATGGAGAAAGAGACTGAATTAAACATGCCGTACTCAGAGCAGACAAGCTGCTTCGTGAACTCCATACTGAAACTTACTGTTTATCGTCAAATCTTCTCTGGGTCTGTGAATTGATGGTGGTGTTGACCAATAAATTTAATAATCTTAATAATCTTCAGAACATATCCCTAACTCACTAGTATTGTGCTATTAATGACTAGAACCAAATACAAACAATGCCGAAGTAACGCCGAAAAGTCGAGCAGCACCGGTCAAAGGTATTCTACATGAATTTAGCTGTCTTTAATGGTAATCATCAAATCAGTTTCCTTTAGGAATCCGAATCAGCAGGTTTTAGTCCTAGAGTGAGCTAAAAGTCTTGTCTCTTTAATGATGATCATGTTATTGGTTTCCATGACTGTCAATGAAATGTGATCTTGTTGAAGTTAATACAGCACTAAAACACAGGGATTCTAGCGGCTACAAAACACTCTTGTGAAAGTACTTAGTCATGCAAAACCAAACACCCTTTCACCATCACAACGTTTCTGAACTTAGTGTATATTCCATAGTGATGTTCCGCATGCTCTTTATTTTAGGGACACTGGGGCCAGTGACCAGATTTTCCAACAACAGTCTAGTAGACCTCATTATTCTCACCACTGCACATGGAGCTATGGGTAAGAATTATTGGGAAGACATGAACAGATTAGATATGCTTTACCATAGTTTACTGTAGTTACACTAAATGGTAATGTTTTACATGTGATTCATTTTTCATGGTGTTAATCAACCACATCTTATGATTATTTTGAAAACAAAAATCAGTCATTAAAAAAATGAACTCAGTAATTGACATGACACTAATTTCCTTAGGAAGTAATACCAGTGCTATGACCTCAGGGGCTAACAGCACTGCAGCTGTAACGCCAAGCAGTACCACATCTACAGAGCCTAGCAGTACCATGTCTACACTTGCGTCCAGCAAAACTTCTGTAAGCTAATGTGTCTCTTATCATATCTCATGGATCTCAGAGACCAAATTTGGGCATACCTGAATCTAAAATATTTATAATCTTCTCAAAGATCTCAGCAAATCCGAACGAACCTGGCAAGCCGTCTTCTATGGGCAACAATGCACATCAGCCTAAAGCAGCTAAAGGTAAGAACTGACATAACCTCATCAACTTAGCTTCTTTTTTTGCTGTTATGAGAGTTCGTCTCAGTGGCGTAGTTGACTGTTGTATAATTATAAATCTTAAACTAATAATCAGGTTAATGTACTGTTTGTAAACAATGTGTTGTATGGAAACGTGAGAAAATGTTATAAATGGATGAATGTATGTTGAATCTACTCTTTCGTGGTCATTTACCTGTGTCTTTTCATTGTTTTTTCTAATAGTTACTGTCATCCTGTTTGGTGCCGTCATGGTTGCTCTGTTCTCAGGATGACCTTTGGACTGTCAGGTAGAAGGTGGATGTTGCCAGAAAGGAGTACAATAAAGAAGATACTGTTTTGGGTTTTGGGCAGCTTTAATCTTTATTTAGCACTGGCGCATTTATGAATTATTATCCATCCACTATGGGTATCATAAATGTCACTTTCAGGAAATTATTCTTTTATAGCAGTTTAACTTTATTAAAGTACCATTCTAAAAGAAAGATTAATTTGTACATATAAAAATGTAACATGTAATGTGAGTGGACATCAGGGTGTGTGTTTGTTATTACGCAGAAATATTAACCCAAGTGCTCAAAATGATCGTGTAATATGTAAAATAAATCAAATCACCCTTCCAGTGATTTCATGTTCTTTCAATGCATGTAATCAGATTAAAGATACATTATAAAAACATAACGATAAAGTGTAGGTTTTTTAAGTTGCACTCCAGAGTGGTGCAACCGTCTAAGTGTTGGCCCCATCATCAGGAGACGCATTTGATCTCCAGCGATGCCACAGCCCCCCGTGAGGAGAGCATAAATGGCCTCGCTGTCTCAGGATGGGTGGGGTGGTTCTCGTTTTCCCACTACTAGTTCGATGCTAGCCAGTGTGGGTATCTATTAGCTGATGTAAAAGAACTGGCCTATAGTGTTTTCTTTCAAGTGACTCAGCTAAGACATCCATGTTATTCCCATGATCTCAGTTTAAAGGGTTGGTTACAGAATAAGACAACACTGGAAAGTAAAAGGAGGGGCCAAAATTTAGAATAAAAAAAATGGTCACATACAATGGTCAATGGTCTCTGGCTGCCGTGATTTGTCAAACCTGCGTGGCGAACAATAATTGTTCCTCCCTGTATGTAAGTGCTAGTTTGTTACAGTGGTGCCCGAACAGGGACCTGCCTAATAGTTTGTTCTCTTGGACACATTGCTTATTTTAGAATCTAACTTCTATTGTCCAAAAAAATCAGTCTCACTCCAGTTACACTATGAGGTCATGTCTGAAGTCAAGTTTAGTGGTAAGCATGGTCCAGACACAGATTTCACCGCTGGCCCGTTTGTCACCCATCACAACCCAGTACAACACCTCATATTTTTCCTTCACTGCCACCCCTTCAAGAAGATGACGATGAAAGCCTTGTCTCAATAATGCTGGCCACTGGTATGAACCATATGGAGGCTAATATCATGTCACTGGAAGGGGAGGTAAGAAAGTGATTAGAACAGTTAATGGGGATAGTACTAGAGCTAGCACAACCACTTGCAGACAACAGGCTACGCTGAGGACAGGTGTAGTACTGTAACGCTCAGAGTTGAGGCGCAGCTGCATAACTTAGGCCAGTCATTGGTTGACTGTATGAGGAAGAGAGACAGGCAACTCCAGACGAGACTTGCTCCCTGACCAGTAGCAACCTCTACCCCTTTGCTTACAACCTTGACCCCAGCACTGGCACTTGTCACTGCACCACACAGAAATGTTACCTATGATTACACACATACCCCTGAAAGAATTACTTCATAGTCTAATAATCCTACCTAATTTCCTCCATATTGGGTCCCAGTAAAAATGGATTTTCCCTGGTTCAGATTGCGTATCATAGAACAGAGCACCCAATCAGCAGCAGCTTGTGTGACGATCCCTCAGTGCGTAGTGAGTACGGGAAGGGAGAAGGAGGGAGTTTTAGAAGTTTTGGCAAGCAACTTAAAATGATATCGGTGGTACAAAGACCTTGCTTTAACCAGATTAAAGAGAGAGTGATTCCCCTCCTGAGAAGATGAAGTCAAAGAGTTTAACTGGGCCCCAATGACAAATGTAAACTTTGACCTCAAAGACTGGAAGTAAATACAAAAGGGTTTTTTCTTTGCGTGCATGTTATTATTTTCATTGTTTCAAGGTTATTGGCCAATTTGTTAATTTTGCCTGATATATAAAGGTTATCCAAAATGTATTTGTCTGTGTGTGTGGCTCAATACTGTTATTCACCCCCAGGACTCTTAAGCATACTTAAAATTTTCTGATGCTGGTCCATGTTAATAAGCCTAGCCTAGCAGTGTACTCTGGGTTACACATAGAGTATTATAATACTTAAATGGCCTAGTGGGTAGGCTACTTGCCTCTGGACCAAGAGCTCATGGGTTCAAATCCTACCTTTAGCATACCACCACTGGGTTCCTGAGCAAGACTCTTAACCCCAAGTTGCTCCAGGGAGACTGTCCCCTGTAGTTAGGGAATGAAAGTCGCTTTGGATAAAAGCGCCTGCTAAATGCCATAAAAGTAAAGATAAGAAGATAAAGAAATTTATTTATCCTGAGGGAAATTATTTTGTCATTCAAGAATAAAAGATAAGACAACAGAGAATATTATAAAAAATAGACAATAAACAATAGTGCAACAAAAAATTACAGAACATTATTGTAGCAAACTAACTGAAGCTCTGACATTGCTGTGTGTAAGATTTTGAGTACTGTACCAGCAGATCAGTACTGCAACTGGCTTATGAAAGTGACTTAGTATTAATAATGCAATTAAAAATAAAAATAAAAAATAAATGTGAAAAATAGCAGCAGATGATAAGGGGATGAATAACAATCTAACATTCAGTTAATTAACAGGATAAACAATTGTGTTACATTGCACATATCCAATTTCAACAGAAAATGGCATAAAAACTTAAAGGTCACCTACAGAACTGGGAGGCGTTATAGAGTCTTATTGCCTCAGGTAGAAATGATTTCCTGTGGTGTTCAGTTCTGCATTTTGCGACAATGAGTCTTTTGCTGTGTGTGCTCTGATGGCCTATTAAGGAGGCATGCATGGGGTGGGAGGGGTTGTCCATGATGCAGAGAAGCTTCTTCAGCATTCTCCTCTCAGACATCTCCGCCACGGTCTCCAGTTTGACACCCAGAAGTGGGTTACACTTATCTGTACCGAGCTCTGTGTCTGAGATGGTGGCCGGAAATGTCTGAGAGGGAGACAGTACAAGCCAGTTTGAGGAACTGTATTCCTCGGATCACTAGCATTATGCACAGCACCGTCACAATGGTGGATGAGCTTGTGTGTGTGGAAACCCTTGTGGAAAATGATTTACAAGAGAGGACGAGGCCTGGTCCGGTAAACCTGGGTGTAGTGAATGTTCATGTCAGAGGGCATGTGGACAAAAGTGAAAACATCGCATGAGAAATGCTTACAGGCGAATGGGCAGACACCTAACGGAATTGCACCCAAAGTGATAGTGATAATACGTGATCGGTCATACGTGAACACACCACAGCACACAGTGTGAACAGCACAAAATTCTTCCTCTGCATTTAAGTGAAGCAGCGGGCAGCCAGGAACATGGCACCCGGGGAGCAGTGTGTGGGGACGGTACCTTGCTCAAGAATACTTCAGAGGTGCCTAGCGGTCTTGTGAATCGAAACCACAACTTCCTGATCGCAGGGCGAATGCCCTAACCACTAGGCTACCAGCTGCTGAAAGGATACTAATCAAACCTGGGTCCAAGGACACAGATTCGACTCACAAATAGGAAGAGGCGTGATCTCACCCAAAATTACACAAATTTTTATTGGTGATTAAAAAATATATATATATATATTAAAACCAGGACACAGCCTGAACACTGCTGCACCACATTGACCTGGTTTACAATTGGGCTCACACGTGTTCACATTCAATCCAACACCATCACACAGGTCTTATTGTAAGAAAAAAAAAACTGATAAGTTAATATCATTGCCCGTTAGCACCAATAGCTCGCAGAAGAGAAAAAACTAACAATCCACCAGGTCAAGTTGGAAAAGCTGCAGACCAGGTCAAACAAAACCAACAGGGGATGACTGGGAAAATAATTTTTAAAAAGGTAACAAATCAAAACAACCAATACCCACGGAAAACCTACATTTGTAGCCTATTAAATAAAATGTTAAAATGACAAAACTAAAACACAAGCAAAACAAAATAGGACTATTAAACCCAAGCAACAGGGTCAAACATCAAAACAAACGAATCAAATGAAATGCAAGGAGCAATATCATAAATCCAAAACAATACAACATAATAAATCCACACCAAATGTAATGCGAAACAGAAAGAAAATAAACAAAACAAAAAAACAAAACTGAAAAAAAAAATTCAAAGGCAAAACAGAATTTAAAAAAACCCAAAACAATCAAAAACAAAACAGTCTAATACAAAACAAAGCAGCGTCAGGAGTCTAAAATGACAGACGCAGGAACAGGCCCAATCCCAAGTGTGCCCACAATGGAGGAGACGCAGCTCAAATTCATTAGAGCTCACTTTCCGATAAATCAGATGAAGCAAACATACACTGCGAAAATATCAGTTGTCCCAAAATACTGCCAGACTCCAGATACAGGAACGAATGCCATGATAGCCAAAAAGGTAACTGCTCTGTCTCCTGGCGAATGCCCAAGTTTCGGCACCAACTTGCTGTCATACAGCTCTTCAAACATTCATTAGTAACGTTAGCTTCACCCACAATAAACCATGGTACAAGCTCCACTGTGGGGTCCCAGGAAGGGAGAAGAGCGACAGAGGCACACCTTAGGTGGCCAAAGAATGCCTGTATATAATTCCACTGAGAGACTGCCCACTAATCAACCCACCACCAAAAACAGTGTGGCAAGAAAAATGGCGCAATCTGCTACAATTTCAAAACTATTACCTGTCATATTTATACCATGGATGGAGGTTTAAGGGACCAGTGGAGCAGGTGTTAACGCAAGCTGTCCAGCCAAACCATCCGGCTTAAGGGATACTGGAGAAACATCACAAACTCAGACCGCTCATCAGGCTTGCCAAGCCTGTTTGAAAGCAGACAAAGATCTGGCCCCCAGGTGCCATCTCTGCTCTTCAGGACTGTTTTGAGCACACTGACTGGGATATGTTTAGGGAGGCTGCAACCTACCAACCTGGAGGAGTACACAACGCCGGTCACTGGCGCGACTGTCTCCAAGATCCTCACCACACGCCCCAACCAGAAGCTGTGGATGGCTGCAGAGGTGCACACACTGCTGAGAACCCGGCCATCAGAGCAGCAAAGTGTGCACTTGCCCAGAAAATCCATAGCCATTTCAAGGACACTGGGAATGTATGGCACATGTGGCAGGGCATCCAGGCCATCACCAACTACAGGGCATCTCCACCTGCCTGTGAAGCCCAAAACGACATGACTGTGAGGAAGAACACCCCACTTCCCAACGACCAGGTGCTCTATCTGACCATGGCTGATGTGAGCCTGCGGAAACCTGCGGAAAGCTGCTAGACCAGACAACATTCCTGGTTATGTGCCCAGAGGATGTGCAGATCAGCTGGCAGATGTTCTCACAGACATTTTTAGAATCTCTCTGAGCACCATCATCGTTCCAACATGCTTTACAGCCACCACCATCATCCGGGTACCAAAGAAGTCATTAGTGTCCTGCTTCAATGACTATCACCCCTTGGCACTCACATTCATCATCACAAAGTGCTTCGAGAGGCTCGTCATGAGGCACATCAAATCACAACTACCCCCCTCTCTGGACCCCCAACAGTTTGCATTCTACAGATAATGCCGCCACCACCACCCTTCACCTGGCCCTCACCCAAATGGACATAAAGAACACTTACGTGAGAATACTGTTCATAGACTTCAGTTCAGCATTCAATACCATCATTCCTCAGCATCTGATTGGGAAGCTGAGACTTCTGGGCCTAAACACCTCTCTCTGTAGCTGGATCCTAGACTTCCTGACTAGGAGACCTCAGTCAGTCAGGATAGGGAGCAACATCTCCAGCACCACCACGCTGAGCAGGGGCACCCCAGGGCTGTGTGCTCAGCCCTCTGCTTTTCATGCTGCTGACCCATGACCACATCATCAAGTTTGCAGATGACGCAACTGTGGTGGGTTTGATCAGCAAGAATAGAGCATAGAGAGAGGAGGTGTGATGCCAAACAGACTGGTGCAGAACAAATAACCTGTCCCTGAATGTGGATAAAACATGGTTGGTGGTGAGGGCGTGACGTGATCAGTGAACTCCTCAGTGAAGACTGTCCAGAGCATCAAGTTCCTTGGTGTTCACATCACAGAGAACCTCACTTGGACCCTCAACACCAGCTTCATCACCAAGAAAGCCCAAGACGGAAGAGAGTGCACCCTTCACCCCAATCCTCACCATGTTCTACAGAGGGACCATGCAGAGCATTCTCTGTAGCTGCATCACAGCCTGGTATGGGAATTGTAATGCTTCGGATTGCAGCACCCTACAGAGGATTGGGAAGACAGCTGAGAAGATCATCGGGGTCCCTTTCCCCTCTGTCACGGACATTTATATTACATGCTGCATCCATCTGGCAAAAGGTTCCGTAGCATACACGGGCCTCTATTGCCAGAATGAGGAACAATTTCGTCCCTCAGGCCATCAGACTTGTCAACCAGAACTGAAACATAAACAGCAGGCCCCCTGAACAACTCAGACTTCAATTACCTCTTTAAATATGCTTCTATTTATTACACTGCACATTCTCTGTCCTGTTGCTGCTATATTTGCACAATCATATTTATTGCTGTATACCTCTGTTCTGCATTTTTGCACATGTAACTTGCACACAGCTCTCTGCTGCTAGAATACAGTACCTATTGTCGGGGCGAGAGAATCAGCAAACAGACAAAAAGGTCTTCGCTCAAAACAAAGATTTATTTCATCTGCAGAAGGAG
>JBBPCZ010024670.1:0-14173 GCA_037974445.1 Brycinus macrolepidotus
CAACTTTTTCACGAGTGAAACTGCAAATTTTTTCCTTGTTTCTGTGAAGTGTGAACCCCAAGAAAAAAACCTAACATTCCCTGCTTTGTTGAATGTTTTACTAGTTTTCCCCCCCATTAACAGTGCTGTCTTTTCATTTTTTAGTAATTTTTCGATTTTTCGCGGCGACCTGGAACGGATTACACGATTTCTCACAGAAGTCTACGGGAAATTGTGTTTCGCACAGCGAACTCCCTGCATAACGAACAGACTGCTGGAACGAATTGCCTTCGTTATGCAGGGTACCAATATATTTACATTAAATCATAAAACTTTTAAAAATGCCAAACAAAAACATGCCAGATGGAGCGGTGTCCCCGTAACCTAACAACTATTGCATAAGTAGTGAGGAAGAACTGACACTGCATATAATACTATTGCATATGTAGCAATACAAGTAGTAATGTAAGTAGTGACATAAGTAGTAATATTGCACATGACAAAGTAAAGTGGCCCCTTATAGTCACACGTGAACATACCACAGCACAGAACACAGTGGAAACAATGTGAAATTCTTTCTCTGCATTTACCCCATTCACCAAGTGAAGCAGGGTGCAGCCTCCAGGGCAGTGCCCGGGGAGCGGTGTGTGGGGATGGTACTTTGCTCAAGAGTACTTCAGTGGTGCCACTAGCAGTCCTGGGATTCAAACCCACCGCCTCTGATCGCAGGGGCAACTCCCTAACCATTAGGCCATCAGCTCCCCCACCCATGACCCTGAAATAAGACTATTGCACATAATAAACATTTTGAACCTAATGATGATTTAGCACACAATAAAAATTACACATCTGAGTAGCTGCAGGGAATTGCACAGATTATTGTATGGGTTTGTGACGGGGGAGGACTTACAGAGTCTGATGGCAGAGTGGAGGAAGGACTTTCTGTGGTGTTCAATGGAACACTTTATGCTGGTGAGTCTATTGTTAAAAGGGCTTCTCTGTTCAACCACAACACTGTAGAGTGGGTTCTCAACATTGTCCATGATGTACTGAAGTTGAGACGACATTCTCCTTTCAGGCCCAGTTTCTAAGTTGTCGAGGTCCTCACCCACTACTGAGCCCACTTTCCTGATAAGCTTGGTGAGTCTCTTGGTGTCAGCTACTTTCATTCTGCCACCCCTGCACACCACAACACAGAAAATGGCACTGACTCATAGAACATCTGCAATATGGTGTTGCAGACCTCTCTTGTAGGTGGCCAGAGAGGTCCAGCTTATGTGCACAATCGGGGTATTTGTAGTCTTCAACGATCTCTACCACACCCCCCTATTGGACAGGAGTGACAGGAGACCATGGTTGTTGATGTTGAGATGCAGCTGATTTAGCTCACACCAGTCAACAAAACTGTCCACTGGCATCCTATTTTCTGAGTCGTCCCTGTGCCTGACACATCTGACTATTGCTAAGTCATCTGAGAATTTATGCAGATGGCAGCCCTCTGTGTTGTACTTAAAGTGTAAAGATGTATACAGTGTAAAGAGGAATAGTGACAGAACTGTTCCCTGCGGAGCTCCAGCACTACACAGTACTGTGTCAGACACACAGCCCTGTAGCCGCATGTACTGTGGCCTTCCAGTCAGGTGGTCCATAAGTGAACCTGCATAACTGAGTGATGTTGAAGGCACTGGAGAAATCAAAGACCATGAACCTCAGGGATCCTCCTGACTTGCCTAGACGGCTGTAAGCACGGTGCAGCAGGTGAATGATTGCATCTTCCACATCATTTACCTGCTGCGCCGTGCTTACAGCCGTCTAGACAAGTCAGGAGGATCTCTGAGGATCATGTTCTTTGATTTCTTCAGTGTCTGCAATACCATCAGCCAGCCCAACTTGGGAAAAGGTGTCTGCTATGCAGGTTTATGCTTCCCTAGTCTTGTGGACAGGAGCTGCTCAGGGAACAGTTCTGTCACTGGTCCCCTTCACCCTGTACACATCCGACTTCAAGTACAACACCAAGGGCTGCTATCTGCAAAAATTCTCAGATGACTCAACAATAGTCGGATGCATCAGCCAATATAAGATGGCAGTGGACAGTTTTGTTGACTATTGTGAGCTGAATCAGCTGCAGCTTAACATCAACAAGACGAAAGAACTGGTTGTGGACCTGAGAAGATCACAGTCACCTGTCCCTCTGTTGTCCAATAGGGGGTGGATGTGAAAATTGTTTAGGACTACAAATACCTTGGTGAGCACACAGACAATAAGCTGGACACCATGTTGTGGATGTTCTATGAGTCTGTAGTACCCATTATCATTTTCTATGCTGTGGTGTACTGGGATGGAAGGCACCAAGTGATTTAACAAATGGATCAGGAAAGCAGACTCAGTGGTGGGTGAGGAACTCAACAACTTTAACAACTTGGAAACTGTGGCTGAAAGTAGAACATTGTCTAGACGTCAGTCCATCACAGGAAATGCTGATAACCCACTCCACAGTGTTGTCGTCGAATAGAGAAACACTTTAAGCAATAGACTCACCAGCATGAAATGCTCAACTGAATGTCACAGAGAATTCTTCCTCCTCACTGCCATCAGACTCAGAAACTTCTCCACAGTAATCTGTGAAATAACCTGCTGCTACCCAGATGTGCAATTTCTTATGGTGCGCTAAATCATTATCATTATGTGCAATTTTTATTACGTGCAATTGTTTATTATGTGCAGTAGTCTTATCATGTGCAATATCAGTACATAGGTCACTACTCATGTCACTTATGTCACTACTTATGTCACATAAGTGCAGTATCACTATGTTATAAACAGACTTGGTTTAGAGTGCAAATCCAAACCACTATTTGAACTAGTAAACTACTTCAGCAGTAATTCAGCAGCCTAACATTTGAGATCTGTTTGCTTTTGATCTTTCAGTGTTGCTTTGGTGTTGTTTGTTCTTTGTCCTAGTTGCTGAAACAAGGTATACTAGTGAGTTAACCTTACGTTTTGAAGATTATTAAACTACTTTAATCGGTCAACAACATCACAAGTGCACAGACCTGGAGAAGATTTGCTTTGAGTGCGGCATGCTTACTTCACCCTCCTTCTCCATCGTGAGCAATAGCAGAGATTTTATTTTCATGACGTGTACATTACTTTTGTCCTTGACAGAGAAGGTTTCTGAGTTAGAGGAGCATGTCCGGACTTTAACTAGGCCTGGAAGGCGAGAGTCAGGTTTGCTGCTAGCAACTCCAGATGCCTTAGGGGGATATAGTATGGCCTTGACTCCGGCTGTAAAGCCCCTGGAGCAGGGCGATTGGGTCGCAATTTGGGGGAATAGTCAAAAAGCTCTCCTTCACGCAAGGGCTTCCCCACGTGACCACCACTCTCCTCCCTCCATTCACGTGTCAAACAGGTTTGTCGCGCTCAGTAAAGAACCCGTTTAGAAGCATGTTGAAAGTGCTCTGGTTATAGGTGATTCAGTTATTTGGCATATGAAAATATACATGTCCACGTTTGAGGGCAAGCCCAGTCTCTTGGCTTGCTCCTAAAACCGTTATTGCAAATGAAATAATCACTGATCAGCATTTTGGTGCCTTATGTCTTACAGAGACATGGATTAGACCTGATGAGTTTGTTGCTCTAAATGAGGTCACCCCCACTGGCTATAACTACGTACACATTCCATCTGGTCCAGCAGACTACCCTAAATGGGTGCTTAAAGAACTCTCTGATCCACATTAGATTATGTTGCACCTCTAAGATGTAAAAGAGTCAGACAGAAAAAGTTTGCTGCATGGTATAATGATCAAACATGCGCTTTAAAGCAAAATATTTGAAGACTAGATGATTAACCAAGCTGGAATCTTTCCACTTTGCCTGGAAGACTACAGCGGGGCACCTACTGCGGCACGCTCGGTCTATCTATCATCTCCCATTGAATCTAGCAAAAATAATCCCAGGTTTCTATTCAAAAGCTCGGGTGGAGATGACTGTTCTGATTGCTGTGGCCTAGAGACTCAAACTGCCTCTCACTCAGACTCCAACAGACTCTTAACTGAACCTACTCTATTAGCCATAGACAGTCAAGCTGTTCTGCAGTGACTATGTCTGTACATGAAGGCCTTCTATTGCTAGTCTCCATAGTGATTCTCTTTCTCACTCTCCAGGTCAATGAGAGGAGGATGGGTTTTCCTTTTGAGTCTTGGTTTCTCCCGAGGTTTCGTCCTCCAGCTCTAGGGAGTTTTTCCTTGCCTCTGTCACCCTTGGCTTACTCACTGGGGCTCGGACTTGGATTCTGTAAAGCTGCTTTTTGACAACATTGGTTGTAAAAAGCGCTTTATAAATAAAACTGAACTGAACTGAATTGAATTGAATAATTTAATGCAGCGGCCCCCAACCTTTTTTGCGCCACAGACCAGTTTCATGTAAAACAACATTTTCACAGACCGGTATAGATACAACTGAAAACTAAGCGTGGTTGTTTTTTACTCATTTTTGCTAGCTTGTGGGCTAAATTTTTTGATGTACCGTATCACGTGACCGAGACGAGCATTTTTTTCAAAATAAAAGATCTTTCAGACTCTGATAATCAATAAAATATTTTTATTCTGACTCACAGACCGATACCGGTCCGCGGCCAGGTGGTTGGGACCTCTGATTTAATGTATTTATCTATAGGATTTATATCCATCTCACTTACTGTAAATCTCTTACTGAGCTTTATTCTTACTTTTATTCTTACTTACACTACATTTTATATTGTTATTGTCTTCGTGTCTGTGTGCTGTCAGTTTTCTGATTCTAAGCACATGCTTATGCCGCCTTTATGTTTTTAAAGATTTTGTATTCGGACAGTTTTATTGTCTTGGCTTTGATGTTAAGAAGTAACAGTAAAATGAGTGAGTGAGAATACAAAAACATAAGCATGCTGCAGATTTTTTCTTAAAAAGAGTATGCACAAGCATACAAGTATGCTGTTTTGGTTCCAGCACAATTTGGCCATTTCCAAATGCAGTAGAACACACCACTTTTATTGGAGGGAAATGTTTTTGCGAATAAAACTGCAGAAAGAAAATGTGGGGTTGGGTTACGCTGGTGTTGTTTGTAAAATGGAGCATGTTTTATTTGCGTAGCTGGTCAAGTGAGAAAAAAGTTGACTGAGCTTTTTTTCTGTAAAGCAACTGTCACTGTTTAGCATTAGACAACAGAAACAAGGAAAGATTTAGAGCAATGCAGCAGTTTTGTAAGGCTATTCCTCTATTGCATTTCTTAATCACTTTTAACAATTGTGAGTTATTAACAGGATACATGTTTCACAATCCTACGACATGTCAGAACATGTTAAGTCTAGGTGTATTGATAAGGAATGACCCATGGGAAACACAGAATCATTAGCATTTTCTAATTTGGATTTTAATTAAGAAAAAAGTCCAGATTAGGCCACCATATAGATCCATCCTGGCTTAGTTGAGAATGGGTCAGTTGTGCTTACCTCCATTTTCAGCCTCCAGCATTCCTTGCAGGTATTTAAATGACCCAGATTGTTTGGGTACAGACGACGGCTCTTCTTGATCTTGCAACATCTTGTAGACATCAGACTCCATGTCGAAACCATTATGACTACCAAGGAATTGCAGTGGAGGCTCTGGGCTTAGGAAAAAAAAGATAATGGTCAGATCTTTGAGGCAGTCTTGATTCCATAGCACATTAACTTTTCATAAAAATGACTTCTTCCTCTGTTATGTAACATGTAATCTAATTTAAAAGTATGCTTCACACTCTGCCCTATTATCTTTGCCCTATTCCTTTTCAATAATTTAACAGACATAAGTTAAACAAGTTAAATAATAATTTAGCCTGTAAACTGGGAGCATGTGCTTGATTTTGTGTGTGTGCATGTGTGTGTGCGTGTGTGTGTGTGTGTGTGTGTGTGTGTGTGTGTGTGTGTGTGAGAGAGAGAGAGAGAGAGAAAGAGAAAGAGAAAGATTCTTTGAGTAGTTTAGGAAGGAAGACAGCCAGAGTACTACTCTTTACAGCTTAGATTTCATGACTTACCAGTGTGAGGAGCTGAGACTGAGGCTGGTCAATTGCTTGGGTAAGGCACCAGTGCCATTGTCGTTTGCGTATATGCTGGCAGGGTTATACTGTGGCACAGGCCTTGAATTGCCATTGTTGATGGACACATAGGAAGTGGGGTTTTTGAGTGATAGGCTTTCGAGAGTAGGGCTATAGCCACTGCTGACTGGTCGGAAAACCTGCAAGAAAAAGCACTAAGGTGATTAAAAACATGATACTCCATCTGCCAAATATAATATTAAAATAATGTATGTTCCAGAATGTCATAACTCCTCGATTACTTCATTACTTCAGGCGGTCAAAAGGAACTGCTGACATGCACATAGGTCACAGTGATATTTAGCAACTGATTTTGATGTATTTGCCCAGTCTGTTCATTTAAAAGAGCAAAACCACAACAAATGATGGAATGCAAGACAATACCAAACACTTCAATAAGTGAAATTCAGGCACCACTTAAGATCAATTACTGAGATCCTGTGGGTCTATGACAGAAAATGTGTGGATAAAAAAATCAACCACTATAGATGGTCTGGAGAATGTCCAGTTCCTTTAAATAATGAAAAACAATGACAATGTAGTGTCATAAAGCTTGCATTTAAGGTAAGATAAACTACAAATGCTGAAGAACACCACACTGTCAAACAGAATGTCTCAATGTTTTTTGTAATTAAAATGAAAATGAAATGAAAATAAAAAGTACATACACCTTCACAATTTGTCGTACTCTCCCAAGTTTTTAAAAAAAAATATTTAAAGGAGCTGCCTGTCAGACTGCAAGCCGTTTGCATTGTCTTGTTTGAATATCAAACATTTGCTGTTGCATTGCTCAATGAAGTAAGCAGACAGGATGTAACAGTGTATAGCCTAAAGAAAGAAGCACTACCCTGCCTGGCCCATAAATTACAAAAATTAAACTTTTTTGTAAATTGCATATTTGATTATTACACATATGTATCTTTTTGTTATCATTTGTAATTTGATATCATTTGTTAATTTATGCCCCAGAAAGTTAATATTGTCTTTCCCTTTTCTAATCATTTAACACAGTCATAATTATCAAAGTATTTTGCTGAAGTATTTACTGCAGCATACAGATTAGACAAAGAATTTCACTGACAAAATGGAAATAATAGCAGTGGGTTCTCTATACTGAATATGTATCAGAAAATTCCCGATGCTTCTATTCCTGTTAAGATTTCTTTTCTCTGTATTTTAATAGTGGCATATAAGGAGTTAGATTTCAATTTAATAACTGAAATTGTAGGTACATTTTGTTTACCAAATTTTACACTAATACAGCAATACAAATGCCCACTACTCATGCTACCTCTTTATCTCCTTTGCAATTCCTTACTTCAGTTTCTAATCTATAATTCTTGGAGGTGTTGTCTTCAACCTATTCTGCAGGGACTGCAGATGTTACTTTATATGATATTACAAAGTGTATCTAAACCAGTAGCCTTGTAATTGTTTCTGTCATGGAGACCGTTCCTGTAACACAGGGGAGGGAGGCATGGGCCTGGGTTTTACATGTTGCCGGCATTGTACATCATATGTGATAACCTCTAACCACCTACTCCCATTGTGTTACTTGTTGGTGTGAATAAACTGGGGTATGCTTATGTGGATGTTTGTCTGAGGGATTGGGTATTAGATGGTGCTAATTTGGCTAAGGCCCAGCTAGCTACTTTAACCCACAATTAGCAATGGCGTATTTTTAAAACATGTAGCTGAGCCACAAGGTTTTAACAGTAAGATTAGATTAACCATAAGACAACTTATAGACAGCAGTTTATCCAGGGCACATCCAAACAGGAGCAATGCTCTCGTCTGCTTGTATATATATACAGAGGGGGATTTCCCACAGCTAAATTGTGAGATATCACATGTCCAGTAAACGCAGCGGCGATAGAGGAGAATTGGGTGTTTGGATGGTGTTGCTTGTTTGTATTGTATTGTTGTACTGTGTATTTATGGTTGTTACTATTATTTTGGGGGACTCTGTTTATTATTATTTTGAAGTATTTTGGAGATGTTTGGTTTATTTTTAAAGACTGTGGTACTGCTTAAGAGGGAGGGGCTTCATGGTCTTAAGAGGGTGTAGATGAACCCATCGGGGGGAGAGTGAGAAGAGCTGGCAAGCAGATCACAGCTCCTATAGGTTAGAGCTTAGGCTGCTCATGCCTTGAGTCGTTACCCTATTCCCCAGTTCATTTCTTTCATAATGTATATTTTGGAGTTTTTGTAAATTTTTGGTGGGGAAATTTTGGGGTATGTTTTGCACTTTGGAAAAGAAAAAAAGAAGATTTTTTTTGTAAAATAAAGCTTCACAGGACACTGCACGAGATTTTACTGCCTCCAGCTTTCTTTTTGCATCCACCCTCAGGCTTCCCATAACAGTTTCCTTTAATTAAACTTTACACTATTGCCAGTAGCTCCCTCAAACAGAAAGACACACTATGTGCAAAGCAAAGACAGAAATAAAAAGCATCTGGTGATAAAGTGAGTGGTCAGAAATGAATTAGTCTATGTTTAGAAGCAATAATAGCAATAAGAATCACTCTGACCAAGTGGAGACCAGGAGCCACTTTTAAGTATATACATATAATAGCACAGCTAAGCATAGTCTAAGAAACTGGACCAAGGAAAGGTGTTTGCATGAGTTGTTTTAACGCCTAGTCCATTTATAGTCCTGTGCACATGCACACCAGAATAGACATTACAATGTTAAATGGCACCTATAGAAGAAATTACGCTAAGTAATAGTAACACTAAGAAATAGTGTTACTTTTTCAAATCTATTAAAATTTTTAATAATTTACATTCTACAAAGATGTGAAATGATCTCTCTTCCTCCCCTCTGCAGATCGAAATTTTACACCTTTTGTCTTTGTTTTAGAGTGTCATAAAGTACATGCCGTACCGGCACCAGTTTAAAGTCAATGAATGGAGAAGTTAATTACATATTTTTCTAGTCTTTCATGCAAGAATTACATTTTGAAAAGTAGATATGTAGCACTAACATAAGCAAAGAATCCACAACAGCCTATTTATGATTTTTCTGCAGGTTTTGGCCAGTAGGCTGATTGGTTCAGCCTGTGATCAACTGGCTGAGTAAAGCAGTTTGTGCTTACTAACATATCGAATGTAAATACGACACTTATTTCTATATTGGGTATTGAAAAATGTTAAAATATGTTTTTCAAGCAGTTCATATTTCATTCTGCTCTGAAAATAAGTTCATTCATGTGGGTAAAAAGAGTTATTAGTTTGATTGCTTAAGCTTGAGAGTTTAACTGAACTGTTTTTGCTTAAGCTGGCCATTTTTGTTTTTGGTTTTCTCACCCATTTTCGGGCACGTACGTTTTGCACCACCCATTTTCTGCTGTCCCTGACCATAAACAGCCTGGTCAAGTCAAGTCAACTAGGTTTACTGTCATTTCAGCCATAAACACAGTACACAGTGAAACAACATTCCTCCAGAACCGCGGTGCAACACAAACAAAAAAGAAACACCAGTAGATTACACAAGTGCATACAGTACAAAATATGCAGCATGCAAAGAGTGCAGATGAGAGAGCATGGAAAACACAAGCAATAAAACAACAAGACAAGACAACTTTTAGTGCAGCTGACGACTGAATGAATACAATATTATGACAGACACTGTATTCTAGCAGCGGAGGCATCAGGTGTGCAAAAATGGAGAGTGGAGGTGGACAGCAATAAATAACAATTGTGCGAATAAAACCACTGGCAGGACAGAGAATGTGCAGTATAATAAATTGAGGGGCATTTACAATGTCAGTTGTGGTGTAAGTTGTTTTGTTTAAGGCAGAACAGGAAGAGGAACAAGTTCAGTTCAGGGGTGTGTGTGTGTCTGGATACAGTTTATTATTCAGTTCAATTCTGAGGAGTCTGACGGCCTGAGGGAAGTTACCCGATCTTTCAGTGAAGGCCCGTATGCTACGGAACCTTTCGCTAGACTGGGTGTGTGTGACGTGTCATCCAAAATGCTGGTGGCTTTTCTGATGCAACGTGTGATGTAGATTTCCGTGACAGAGGAGAAAGAGACCCCAGAGATCTTCTCTGCTGTCCTCAATACCCTCTGAAGGGTCTTGCGATCAACAATGGAACAATTCCCATACAATTCCCTGTGATGCAGCTACAGAGAGTACTCTCTACATTCCCTCTGTAGAACATGATGAGAATTGGCGTGAGTGTGTATAGGGGGGTCAGGGGGGCTTGGGAAGGTGTGCTCTTCTCAGTCTCCACAGGAAGTAGAGATACTGCTGGGCTTCTTTGGCGATCCACGTAAAGTTCTCTATGATGTGAACACCAAGGAATGTGGTGCTGTGGATGATCTCCACTGAGGGGCAGCAGAGTGATCACGTTGTGCCCTCCTGCAGTCAACAACCATCTTTTGTGTTTTGTCCACAGTCACAGACAGGTCGTTGGCTCTGCACCAGTCCATTAGCCACTGCACCTCCTCTCCACCTCGTAGATTCCGCTGATCAAACCCACTGCAAACTTGGTTTGAGCTGTGCATTGCTGCACAGTCATGGGTCGACAGAATGAATAGCAGGGGGCTGTGCACACACTACTGGGGGCCCCTTGTACTCATTGGTGGTACTGGAGGTGGTTACTTCCCAATCTTGACTGAGGTCCCCCAATCAGGAACTCCAGGATCCAATTACAAAGAGAGGTGGTCAGGCCAAGCAGTTTCAACTTTCAAATCAGACATTGAGCTGCTGCTGAATGCTGAACTGAAGTCTATGAACAGCATTCTCACGTAAGTATCCTTCTTGTCCAGGTGGGTGAAGATGATGGCATCATCTGTAGAGCAGTCGGGACAATACGCAACCTGCAGGAGGTCCAGTGAGGGGGGCAGTTGTGATTTTATGTGTCTCATGACAAGCCTCTCAAAGCACTTCATGATGATGGGTGTGAGTGTGACAGGACACTAGTCATTGGGGCAGGACACTATTGACTTTTTTGGCACAAGGATGATGGTGGTGGCTTTGAAGCACTGAAATGACGGTGGTGCTCAGAGAGATTCTGAAGATGTCTGTGAGAATATCTGCCATCTGGTCTGCAGATTCTCTGAGCACATGACCAGGAGTGTTCTCCGGTACGACAGCCTTCCGTGGGTTGACTGAGTAGAGTTTTCCTTACAGCCATGGGATCAGCATGACAGACACATGATCAGAGTAGTGGGTGCAGGGCTCAGCATGGTATGCACCAGTGATGTCTGTGTATTACAATCCAGCATGTTCGCCCCCCTCATCGGTAAGTCCACATATCGATGGAATTCTGGCAGAACTGTCTTGAGATTCCAGTGATTAAAATCTCCGGCAACAACAAACAGTCCATCTGGGTGTGAGTTTTGGAGCTCGCTGATGGCTCCATAAGGTTCGGCCAGCATGTTGTTAATGTTCATGGTCACAGCGGAACATTAGCGTCTTGCAGCCATTTCCAGAACGCTGTTGCTGAGCCATGTATCAGCAAAAACACGCTGGGTAGTTCACTGGAGTTGGGTGTAGTCCAGTTTATTATCCAGGGAGCAAACATTGGCAAGCAGGATGGGATAGCTGGTTGGCTAGCATTAGTTGTTAGCCTAGCATGGACCCTTGCTTGCTTGCCGTGCTTCTGCTTCCTTTTGCACGGCTTGCCGTGCCCCCTCCCCCAGTCAGTGACACTGCGATCTGAGGTCCTGGTCCCCATTGGAAGCAGAAGTCACAGAGCTGTCCTTGAGGTAAGTTTCTTGTATGTATCTGAAGCAGGCTGTGGCGGTCATAGTCATGTTTACCAGCTATTCTGAAACTCTGATGTTAGCAAAGGTTTGTTGTGAAGTCAACTGAGAACACACTTGTGAACCGAAGTGTTCCACCCAAAGAGGCCATTAACCATTGGTAATAGAGAGTGAACTAACTCCCCCCTCCGTGGGTGAGCGGTAACATGCTGAGGATCAGAATGTCACCAGTTTGACACAAACTATTTTTGACAATAAAACCAATGTTTAGGTGCCTCTCTCTCTGTGCAAAAGTTTGGGTACATGCCACTTCTTGGACAGCATCCAAAAATTGCTAATTTAATTAGCAATCAGTGAATGCTACAGAGATGGCTCATAAACAGTGACTTTAAGACACTAAACTTTTAGTGACTTTTAGACACTAAAGCTCAGACCAGTTATGAAAAGAAAGATGTGTGTCACTGTTTGTTGTGGTTTATAGAAAACGTTTCAGGGTGAAAAATGTGTCTAAAGGACAATAAAGTGTGGTAGTGTGACAGGGTAAGTTAGCCAGCAGGAGTTTTTTGTTCCGGTTCTCTGAGCTGTCTGTCTCCGAGTCCCACGCTTTCTCCTGAATTCACCCGTGCACCATGGGTGAAAAATGTGTTTATCTTGAGCCTTAATTAGATTAAAATGCGTTAGTTTGAAAGTGACAGCCGGTTTGGCCGAATGGCACCTTTTTCTCTGCCTGTCTGTCACACTCATACTCGGCCCCCCATCGCCCCTTATAGTGAGGCCCAGTTTCATTACTTTAGAGATACATATAAACAGTTGTTGAAGCAAACCCTCTACAAATGTTTATCATATACCATATAAGGAGACACATCACTGAAACTTGCCTGACTTTGGGTCAGGTCTCTAGAGTCTTGGTTTAAAACCTTTTAGCCAGTTCAGAAGTCAAGTTGCATTTCCTAGTTTGTAGAGAAAATGGCTGAGGCTAGTTTTCTAAAATATTTGTGAGAAGAAGTTGTGTCTGGTTAGAAATCCTGACCCTTGTCGGATTTCACTGGCCTGTCTGAGGGCTGGTCAACCAACAGGATCTCAATAAATCATCTCCAGTAAAACCCATGTTCATTAATTAAGGCTGTAGGGAAAACTGCCTGCAGATTTATAGCTATTGTTATTATGCTACACTATGTCCTTGGAACAGTGATAGAATTTGCAGTGGTGGGGGTGGGAGGTAATTGAAATCATCTGGTTACTGCTGACTGTCTGAAAGAACAGACACAACCCCATTCTCCAATTGTCTGCTAATTTACCAAGTAGAGGCATTTGGTGTTTTGCACTGTGCTTTGTGCTACAGAATAAAACAAAGAAAGGGTAATTACTACTTGGAACTCCTAGATTCCCAGTGAAGAATGACAAATGGCAAAGCCAGGTTGACTCTGTGGAGACTGTGACAACAGCAGCCAAGATCTGTGACCTCGTCTCCTTAATGACAGTGTGCTCTTACCTCCAAAGCAGGACAAATATTCTGACATTTCTAGAGATTAGAGGAATCATTAATTACCACCCTAAGCCTAATTATTAAAACCAAAACAAATAAATCAGCATTTTCCAATCTGATTGACTGATAAGGGTTAACCCCCCCTAACCTCTAGGGGACATACTTAGAAAAATAATATTATGTATTAGGGGAGCTGGTGGCCTGGTGTTTAGGGAGTTGCCCCTGTGATAAGAAGGTTGTGGGTTCACATCCCAGGAATGTCAGTGGCACCACTGAGGTACCCTTAAGCAATGTACTGTCCCCAAACACTGTTCCCCAGGCGGTGCTTCGCTGGCTCCCCACCGCTTCACTTGGGTGAATGGGTTAAATGCAAAGAACAATTTTGCGCTGTTCACACTGTGTGCTGTGCAGTGGTGTGTTCATGTGTGACAAATGGACACTTTACACATATTCATTACTGGGCTCTTTAATGACAATTAAAGCTTCTGCAACACAAAGAAAGCAGCATTTCTTTGCAAATTAGTGATGATGGTATAGTCTGTTTTCTTAAAGGAAAAAATTATTTTTGAAAAAAATACAACACATTAGTCCTCTGAGGTACCAGGAATTATGCCTGCTTTAAATAAAACAAAAGTGACGTGTGAATGCATGTTCTTTCAGGGTCTTTTGTGTTCCTACTAGGGCATTAACAGAAAAGCCGTTTTGTCAACGTGTCGACATCAGAGGCACAAGTCGACGACCTCTGAGAGAAGTAGACAAGTCATGTGTTTTTTCCTCTCTCTGTGTGCATGCTTGTGTACACAATGCAGTCTCTGCCTCTGATTGGCTTACGCTGACATGCGTTCCTTGACTTAACCAATTATTATAGTCACTTCATAAAA
>JBBPCZ010024728.1:0-14169 GCA_037974445.1 Brycinus macrolepidotus
GATTTCTCCCTTACCATTACGTGATTACAAAGAAATATATGTAAAATTATGAAATATATGTAAAATTACCCTAACACAGCCTAACGTTTAAAGTTTGTTTATCTGGAAACTAAATCTGTTAAAACAACGGAGAACAACGGTCACCATGAAAGTGTATCCCTTAGAGGAAAAAGATTCAGGAGAGTGCAGTTCACTGAGTGATTCGTTCATTCAGGCGTCGGCGAGGCGGCGGAGTCGGCGCGCGCGCGGTCCCTCCCTCCCTCTGCTGACAGCTCAACTGAACTGAGAAACGAACGAATCACTTGAGGAAGTGATTTGGTTCAGTACGTTCACTTAAAAGATTTGTTCTTTTTTCTGGTTCTGCAGTGCGTCCTTTCAGGGAGCCCGACATGACGGCTGGTTTATAACACTGTGAGCTTGTGGGAAGGCTTTATAATTATGTTAGGGCTTTCTTGAAGATTTAGAACATATAACATTGCTTTAAAAATTACACACACACACACACATTTATATATATATATATATATATATATTTATATATACTATATATAGATAGATAGATAGATAGATATAGAAAGAGATACCCATATGTGTGTGTGCAATTTTTAAAGCAATGTTATATGTTCTAATGTAACATGTAAAGGTTTTTGGTAACATTCTAGATTGTGCTGTCACATGTGGAGTTTAAACGCTAACTTCCATGAATTCAGTTTTAGAATAAACAACATATTTATTCAGTTGCCTGTTTGTCACTCTATGTTTTCGCATATATATGAAGTGCTGTTAGACCTTTCATATGTAACCACAATATCATGAAGCTTGTAAATGATTTATTAAGAATTCGTCTGTTGAATTTCTTTAGTAAATGATTTGTTCTGAACAAAACTTTGAAAAGTGTTTAAAGTACTATGTTGTCCACCACTAAATATAAGTAGATGACACCACTAAGTTGCACGGTGGATAATGTGATTTTAACACTAAGGCCTGCAAACTGAATAAATGAAAGACTTAAGAATTAATCTGCTTTAAGTGATAAGTTTGTTCCATTTCTCTGTTCCTTTGTGTGCAAAATGATACAGAGCAATGGGCTGTTTACTGTGAACAAAAGCTGTATAACAATAAAGGTGTATAACAATAAACTAATATTCATAGTGTTTAACGATTAAACCATTAAAAAATCAATGTAAACTAAATTATCCATGTTGTTTATAATTGAGTGTTCATAGTCAGTGAGAAACATCATAAAGGGCACTTGTGAAAGCTATTAAGGTCTATGTAACTTATGTCCCATCATCAGTAAGCTTTTACTAAACCATTTACACAACTTTTGGTGATGGGTATTAATTTGCTGAGTGGTAACTGTGGAATGCTGTCTCTTAAAAAAAACAAAGTCCCTGGTCCTTCTAGTATTTTTTTTTTTTAATGTTGCACATCACAGTAACAGAAACATCTAACAGAGGTGCTTACCTTACTAGCACAATGAAACCATCATTTTCCTTCTTTTCCTCAATTTTGTAAATTTCTCCAAGCTTATCATAGACATTTTCCAACATTTCCCTCACCCTTCAAGACACAGAGAAAACAATGCCATAATAAATTTAATTGTCAGAAATTATTGAAGCATTTACAGCTAAATTACAAAAAGATTCAGAATGACGCTTTCTCAGTGCAGATCTGATTAAACTGTAATGAATTTGACTTAGTTTTTGAAATTGTTATACAGGTAAAGGCCATTCCTTCAAACTGAAATGCAATTTTAACAATGATAATAATTATTATTATTAATTCAGTGATGTGCAGACTAGTTTCTTACCTCTCAGTCACTTTTTCAAAGTCTATTTTTTTATATTCGGCACTCAGGTCCGCACCAACCTTAAGAACATTCACAGTAAATGTTTCCACAGCGCTGTTAAAGGCAAAGAAAATGAGAGATTAAGTTTCATAACCGTATTCTTTGTCATATCTATCCAATTAGGCTCTGTGAAAAGTGGAATGGGTTAGAGCTTGGACTAGAGATCATCCTATGATGACCCTGTCTGCTTGGTGCAGGCGATACTGTTAATAAAAATTATGATGTTTGGAATAGTTCAATGAAACATTTATGCTTCAAACATGTCTCTGTGGCAGTTATTTTATATAAATACATATAAAAATATTGTATGTGCAACTATTTAGTACATTAAGTAAGGACGTTTTGCAGAGAGAATGCTAATTACAGCAGCTTAGGTATGATACTGAACACATCACCAGATGGAATAATACTAACTTTAGTCATATGCACTTTTTCTGTTAGTTGCAAATTTATTAAGTACTCTGACCAGACAGATTCACAGTGACTGACTGTACAATATCGGATGTTGTACAATTTATCAGCCTCCTTCTGTCCCCTTCTTTCAAAGGAAAGAGACAAGCATAGGACCTCTACCACAGCCTTCCAAGTACTGAGACCATCAAAGGACCAACACTGACCAGATATTGTTCGGACCATTCTCAGCATAGTAGTGACACTGACATGGTAGTGGCATGGTTGTGTGTGAGACGTTGGTATGAATGTATCAGGCACAGAAATATTTCTGGGATTTATAAACACAAGGTCACTACTGGGTTGAGAATAGTTCACTATCTAGAAATATCCAATCAGCTGTGGCCCTGTGGTCAGACACTGACCTCTGGGCAGGACTTGTGCAAGCAGTCTCTGACTGTTTACCCATGGGGTTCATCAACCACAGTAAATGTGTGCAATAAAGCAGACAGCAAATGTACCCAGTGTGTAAAAACCCAGCAACACTGCTGTACCTGATACACTTGTATCAGTGCAACACATAACTCACATTGCCAGTGTCAGTACAATGCTGAGAATGGTCCACCACCCAAACAATATCTGGTACTTTGGTGGTCTCTATTCTTGGAAGGACAAGGTAAAGAGGAGTTGATTAATTGTGCAGCAACATATGGGCAAATATTAATAGCAGACTGTTCAGGGAGGGTAAAAATGTTAAAAACAGAACATGCATTCTTACTTAGTTGACAGCAGGTAACACAGAAACTCCAAGGGGTCACTTTCAATTGGTGGAGCATCAGGAAAGTAATGTGTAACCAAAGTGCTGTAAGACAAAAAATAAATTAAAGTGGTGTTACTAAAAACATATCCAGACCTTATTCTAAAAGCCTTTGACCTTGTACTGTTCACTAAAAGAAAATCATCCTCACCTCCAGATCTCTTTAGCTTTGGCTTTGTTAAAGGATCCTTTGAAGGTGTTTACAACTCTGAGAAAAATTGTTAGCAGGGTATATGGTGAGATATTAATGTACATCAGTTAAAGTACTCTATAGCTGTGTAAATATATTTGCCAAACTAATCCTTAGATAATTCTTTTAGAATAGTCTACAGATCTGGGCTGCATTACTAGGAAAATACATTTATAAAAAAAAAAACTGCATATAACATATTGTGCATGAGTCTTAGGACCTAAGCAAACAGTAACAGAAATCAGTCATTTCAACAGTATTGGTGTTTCTGTTTATAAAAATGTCGTATAACATTAGACCATTCCGAACAAACATTAACCAAACAAACATTGACAAGCAAAAAGTGACAGGAAAAAAAATTCTTGTGAGCTGGCTAGAAGAACACAGGTTTGGTTCTAGACTCAGTGCTCACAGGCATTGCAAAGATTTGTTTAAATCTGCCTCCAGCAGACCAGATTGAACCATACCAGATATTAGATGACAAGTGGACTGTCACAAGGAAAGGTTTGGAAATGAATAAGTAAAGTGAACACATTGAAAACATATGTCTGTACATTTTGTATACTGTATATATATACACACACATACACACACACCAATAACAGATTTATAAGTGGACTGAATTCAGAGCTTACGGCAGGTATAGCTGGACATTCTGTTCTGTTGTAATTGCATGGAATACTTTTTTGACATCATCCTTGTAGTTCAGGACCACTCTTCGAATAATGCTGTGAGACATTGAATTATTTCATCATCCAAGCATTTCAAATTTCATATTTTAAAGTTTTGATCCATAGAGTGGATTGCAGATTTTTATGAGGTTTTAGATCTGAATGAGTGATTCATTTAAGTTTGATTATATTTATGCTATGATATGTACCAACTTTGACTGCTGTTCTCCTCTCTGCAAAATAGCTGAGAAATAATTACTCAGTGTTTTGAAGCTAAAACTTTAATAATCCTAATTGTGAACAGGTTGAACTTACCGTGCCGCTACAATTAAATCATCCTGCACACCTTTACCTCTTTCTTCATTACTAATTTTATTGGTTGTCTCTTTGAAGGAATTCCAGGAATCTTGAACTGCGATCCTGGAGAAGAAATTAATGGAAGTTGTCATTATGTAGGTGTTGCTTTTACTCATTGTCTAATGAAAGAAGTCTTGCTGTTCTTTACCTGTTTGTTCTCAGCATGTCATCTTTTACCATTTTCTCAGTAGCCTCTTTGAGTTTGTCCAAACAGTTTAGAAACACTTGGACCCCAAATTCCAACACTCGATCGATGTTCTCATACTCTTTCTCTGATATCTTAAAACTCTCCACTCCTTGAGAATGAGAAATGTAAATATAAAAAGACCTCTCGGTAACAAAAACTGTCAAGATTATTTATAGAAAATAGTTGAAACAGAGTCATTTAACTTACCAGAGGACAAGAATCCTGTGAAGGCGATGAAGACCAAAAGCTTATGCATGATGAAATACTTGGGTGGATTCAAGTGTTCATATTACGTAACAAACTTACAGCTTCCTATTGTTAAGTTCACTGATTTGTGAAAAGGTGTACTGTTGTTAAAGATACTGCAGTTTTGGAGTAAGTGACTCTATCTCAACTGGTCAGTACAGGAGGTGAGCTCTTATAGTTACGTCTGGTTGCCCCTCAAAAACAAAGTAAACAAGTGTCTGATAATAATTTACGAGTAATAGGTGAAATTGTGGTCAGCTGATTTTATGAGCAGATTTTGTGCCCAGGGGGCTTGAGCCATAAGGGAAAAAAAAGATTTACAAAAAACAGAGAATTCTGTCAATGATACAGCAAATAAAGCAAAATGAACTAATTTTATGTTTTGTTTGCTTATTATTTTATGACAAGCTGTAGCACGACATGTAAGAAAAAAAAATGGTAATAGCAGTTCTCTCTATATTTTCTTCTTCAGTAACTAAAATGCTCTCTCAGAACCTCAGTGGAGACATTGTTTGTAACAACTGGTCTGCTTATTTGCTGAGACCTTGCCATAAAAAGAGACATTGCTAGAAAAACAAGCGCTGAATAACTGAGAACACTGCACAAACCATCATGAAATGCAACAGAATAAATGAAAAAGGTTCCAGTGTCCACCGTGCAAATCTACATGGCAAATAGTATCACTTCTTTTTAGACCAATAATTATTTTAAAACTCAGCTTTGACATCACTGGTCTTGTTCAAGGGGAGACACAGAAGACAGGAGCACAGGAGACACAGAGCTGTGCCTTTATTTAAACTTTCAACCTAATGCATCTTTATGCTACGAAAAACATTTAAACCAAGACTATTTAGTCTGCCAACTTTCCCATCCAGGCTTCATGCACTCGCTCAGTGTGCATGTGTGGCTTCCAACAGCCTACTGGAGAAACACATGCATCATGTAACAGTCTCGCCCTGTCTTGTCTTGTTCTTGTCTCTCACCCCATGTTCTGTATTATGCTCTTCTGTCACTGTTTATGTGCATGTATGCTGTTGTTTTGGTCTTGAGCTCTGCCCCTCCCCTGCCCTGATACATCATCGGTACATCTGTAATCACTTCCCGTCACAGCTGTCCAAGCCCAGGTACGATATTCCCCCTAGCAGTTAGGAGGATGACAATGCGTGGGTGCCATGCCATATAGCGCACACACAAACACATGGAGTAGGTATGGTGGTAACTATTAGGATATGCATGGTATGGATTACTGTTTACTATCTGCAAGGTCAAATTGTTTAGTGCTGCTGACCATTGAGCTTGCAGTTTCACGTGATAGGTGCATGAACCTTAGGTCAAACTCCCAAAAAAACAAGCATACTATTTAATTACCCTATTACATACATATTATCTAACTATTACTCTTTGACAATCATTAATACAAAGCAAAAAGGTGCTCTATTAACTGAGTAAACCATATCCAGCATTCATCACGTTTGGATATATGGACTGAATAGTTAATAGCAAATGAAATAAGATGGAACAGCTCCATTAATTGATTAAAAAAGCGTTTTCTCACTATTTCCCAGTATAGTATTGCTTAAATTTTACAGCTTTTTGTCAGGGAATTCCAACAATTCTTAAATGTGTAAGGATGTTAAAGGTAAACTGAGTAACATTTTTTAGATACCCTTTACCCGTAAACAAACTTTGTCCAGCACTGATCTGTCCTGTCACTGTAATATATAATGAAGCAAATACAAAATAATATTACAGTTATAGTTGTTATAGTTTATTATTAAAATTGAAACAAAACAACAAAACAAACAATAATACTAAAAACAAATAACTCACTGGTAGTTATTTGTTATTAATAATGGTACTAATGGTAGGCATTACCTTTTGTTGTGACATTTCACCAGGGTATACAGTATCCCTTCTTCATAAGGGCCATGGGCAGCAAACATAAACACAAAAAAAAAACAACTTGTCAGAAGGGCACCACAGTCATTTAGGGGAAAAGGGACAGGTGCTGTTTGTGTCTGCATCTGATAAGGAGAGTTAAATTATTAACAAATCATGATGAAAAACATTAAAACAGTGGTGGTGACATGCAAATTTTAAAAATTACACAAAAAATCCATAGTTAGGTATTACAACCCTTGAAAAATAAACTGCATGCCATTGTGAGTAAACCCAGGTCATAACACTCACATGCAGTACATTACTAGGCATTCGATTAAAGACAGTACACATAACTGCTTTTCTGTTTCAGTTTTTTTGCTAGCCAAGTCTTGTCAAACCATTTTCTGTTATGTTCTCACTTTTGCAACGGGGTTAGGTGCATAAGAGTATTGCATATGAAACTTTGATAGATGTTAGCTACATTCTGCCAGACTGCATAGTTAAGCTTATATTAAGAGTTAGCTTGCTGAATTGCTATTGCAACAGGCTACAAGGTAAACTGATAATTGACTGACAATTTACCCTGTTTACACACTGCTCTCTCAATCACATACATGTTGCTAGTCCCTCTATCAGTTCTAATAGATTTCTTAGACAGTAATGTTTAATTCCTGTCCAGTCACAGGCCTGCAATACTTCTGGCTGTGTAAGATAAGACGTTATTGGCGCATTTTGATTTCAAAATGTGCTCTATGATGCACTTGAAAATGACATCTAAAATGATTCTATGGAAACACATAATTTAGCCTTCACAGGGTAATGTGTCAGTCTCTACACTCAAGTAGATTGTAAATGCTTGTCTGTATAGAGTGTTATGGCACCTATTGCAGCTCAGCTGTAGCTGGTGATCACTAGCAGCGTGGGAGTTCTTTACTAGTTTACTCTTACTATACTATACGCTAGCTATTGGAATCTGTCATCCAGTGCACACTGGTCCAAATATTTAGCAGATCCTTTCACCTGAATTTCTGCAGGATGAAATTGTGTTCAACTGAGTGTTTGAGAATTTGAAGTTTAATGGAGAAAACAAAAAAGATCTATTCATGAAGCTTGTAACAAATATTTGCGCATCTCTGTTCTGCTTGAGCAAAACTTTAAATTACAATCTTTTACCATCTATTAAAATTAACAGCAATCAAATGGAAAGTGCAGAGAAATACAATTTGGTTCTTTTTCTACATTGCATGTGAAGGTTATATAAAACTTAGCCTGATGTATACGTATAGCCTGAAAATACAAAATTTTGTCACAATGTTTAAAGATTTAATACAGTTATTTACTGTTGCTGTCTTAGATTTCATAAATGTCAGTTAATCCATTAAGCTAATATTGCTTCTATGTATTTTACAGGCTGCTTGTTTTAATGCTCCTGTGCAGTTTTCAGAAAATTATTACAATTTGCTATTATTACATATACCCATTTTGCTATTTTCATTGATCATATAGTCTAACAGGAAATGTACACAGATGATTACTGATAATTCACATAAAAAAACATTTGATATAAATATACAGAAATATCTGGTGAATAATAATCAGTATTATTAACCCCTTTCTGCAGCCCATTGCACAAGCAAAATTACCATATTTATTCTGCCAGCAGAATGGAAATTGGCTCTTCAGACATTTTATTATAATAATCAATTAAAATATTTGTATTCAAATTCTAACTAAAATTGCATGTAAATATTTTAAAATTGTAATATTTAATGAGAAATGACAAAATTCAGGGCTGAACTGTGGGTCCTCCAAAACAGGCTGAAATAGCATTTTATGGCTACAGTGAAAAGGTTAAAATAACAGTTCTCAGGAAGAGCATTAATTCTCCCAAGCTGCACGACTGTCTACACCAAGAGTGTCAAAGATGACTGGTGGGCTACAGCATTCAACATGTCACCTCTGGGAAGACAACCATGAAAAAAACTGAAACTGAATGACAGCTGAAAACTGAAACTCAGGAAGTATGGTCATACCACAAACAGGACAGTATGGAGCAAGCAGACCAGTTTTGTCCAGTGACCGCAGACATAGGAGGGATGGGGAGGCAGCTGCCCTATCGGACCCCAGAGGCCCACCCCCACAGCACTGAGGAAGAGCAACAAACGATGCTGAGGATATGGATCATCAAAACATTGGACAACGTCTGCTCCATAAGATTTGTGCTCAACATGTGGTAAGATAAGATAAGATAAGATAAACCTTTATTAGTCCCACAAGTGGGAAATTTACATTTCTATGGCAGAAAGTGGAAATTACAAAGATAAGAGCAGCAACACTTTATAATGTTTTCAAAGTAAATAGGTAACTAAACAGGAAAAAACTGCATTTCCAGTTTTGGGTAAAGTTAGCAAAGATAGTTTCACACAAAGTGTCTGTATTTCAGGAGTATAGTTTGAAGACAAAATGTGTCATACTAATAGATTGAAATAAACTCAAACTCTACAGTTCTACAGCCATTCCTTCTACAAAAAGCAGTTGATACATTTACTGTCATTCTAAGAGAATGTTTTATGTGGCATTGTTTGAGTAGAATTTGTTCTGCAGTAAGAATAGATCAACTATATCTCCAGATCTTAAGCTTAAATTATGTATTTATTTTGCATTTATTTTCCTTTAAGTTCTCATGTTGGTGATGATTTGAATGTTGACCCTATATCAGTTACCCTATGTTTCACTTTATAAAACTGTCCTTGTTCATTATGAACTCATAAGGAAAAACACAGTAATAACTGATTCATTAGTAGTGAGTTACCATGTGTTTCACTTTACAGTACTGTTCTTGTTCATTATGAACTCCTAAGAAAGAACATAGTAACACCTCAGTAGTTGGTAATGAGTTACATGTGTACACCTCATTCAGTCTCTAAAAATCATATTTGTTTATATTAAGAAGACATTATAGAAAAATGTGGTGGTAGAACACAACATACAGTAAACCGTGCATTTCTGTAAGCCACCTGTAATTGATCATGAGGTAAGCATATAAAAAAACTTTCTAGTAAAAATAAAACAAGACGGATGCTACTGAGTGCAGTGTGATGTGGTGCCTGTACATGCCCCCACCCCCTTACTTACTTTGTGTTAACATTAATAAAGATAATAATGTGATTTACTGGTAACATGCTAGTGTCATCAAATGAGCAGGTAATGTTCACTAGATTAATGAACTAGTAGTTATTATAAAGCATCCATAGTTTTAGGAGTTTTGTAAAACTCAGTAGTTTCTGTTTAGTTTATAGTTAACTAATCATTAGCTCACTTTTACCTATTGAGTAACTAAGCAGAACTCTTTATAGTTAATAGTAATCATTAGTTACTCAATAGGTAAAAGTGAACTAGAAGCAGAATTCTTGATGGTTAATAGTAGTAATTTAGATGTTACCGTAGCACTGCTCATTCAGTCCTGCTTTGTTCCTGAATAATACCAATTACTGTGACCTTTTAGCTACAAAACAGTTTTATAAAATGTCATCTGAATGGAGTTGAAGGTTTTGTAATGACTTTCACCACCTGAATAAGGAATGTTCATTTGATTCCTTTCCCACACAATTGTCACAGCCTTGCCACTTCTGCCCTGTTCCAGTTACTGGATTTCTGACCCTGAGTTTGTCTTTTACCCTTTTTCCATCTGTAGTCTTAGTTAGCTCTTAGAGCTTCAAGCACCGCTCGTCTCGAACCTCTGTTGATCAAAAGAAAGAGGAAGACATTCATCAAGACTCTTCTCAGTCTTTGCCCCCCAGTGGTGGAATGAACTCCCTCTTGCAATCAAATCTGCGGAGTCCCTCGCTGTCTTCAAGCGTCGTCTGAAGACCCACCTCTTCAAGGAGCATCTTGGTGACTAACCAGTCCTCTCACTTATTTCGTATATATCTTTTCCTATATGTTTGAAAAATCCCTCAGGCACTTACTCTCTTAACTGTTTTTCCTTACTTGTGTATTAACCTGTGACATGTTTTTTCTCTTTGACAGGGTTTTTTAAGGTGTGCAACTTAGCTAGCAGCAACTTAGTCAAAAGCAGATGTTGATTTAAGTTTAAGCTTTACAGGTGTGAAGAACAGATGTGGATCACTTAAGCACTGATGTACGTCGCTCTGGATAGAGCTTCTGCAAAATGCCGTAAACGTAACCGTAAACGTAGTTTAACTCTCATTATCAGCTTCACCTGTGTGTTCCCCTTATGTTAGGGGTTCAGGTTAATCTGTCTTTTCATTGGTTAGTTAGGTTATGTTTCGTGTTACCTTGTTTCCCTTGATATAATTAGTTACACCCCCTCACTTGTTGCTAATCTCTGTCTTTCCTATTTATCTCTGTCTTGCCTGTCTTGTTTTCCTAGTTGTATTTTGTAGTCATATCACTGAATCAGTTAATTAATCTATGTTTGTACTATAGTGTGTTTTGGGTTGAACATCTGTCTGTTAATCGATTTCTGCATTTGTTTTCACAAAGCTCATGCTGACTCAGCTCCACGACCAAGCCAGCCTTGCATTCCGTCTTTCCAAAAAGCTTTCAGATCTGCCTCCAAGAATTCTGTCTCTGCTCATGCTGACAGTCTGTCTCCTGCTCTGGTTTGGCATTCTCCTTCATGAAGGATTGATCTTGTTTGTACTTTGTTTGGTGTGAGAGCTTTACAATTTTACCAAGTGACTATCATCATTTGTCTTAAAGAGAGCCTGTGCTTCAGTCTGTGGGAGTGCGTATGCTCTGTGTCTTCACATTTCTACACTTTGGATTAGTTTGTTTATTCTGTTTGTCTAACCAAACCTTAAAACCTTATTTTCTGTGCATTGGATTCATGCATCTGCGTCTCCTACACCAGCCCCACGTAGAGACGAGACAGCCATGAATTGACTCCTTGGGGAAAAACAGCCATATTTCCATTTTAGATATGATTAAGGAGCACTGACAAATCTCTTTTACCAAAAGCAAATACTCTAGAATTTTGAGGTTGAGGAGCACCTCATTCTAATAGGAAATTTGGCCCCTGCTGACTTGAAATACACTACAGTTGAGAGAGAGGCTCTGATCATTAAAATGGCCATCAAAGAACATTATCTGATTGGTAGGTGTTTTGTCTTTGTCACTGACCACATTCATTGCAGTAAATGAGATTCCAATGCCAGAGTCACCCACTGGTTCATCTCTCTCTCTCTCTGTCTTTCTCTCTCTCTCTCTCTCTCTTTCAAGTAAACAAGACTTTAAGTAAAAAATTCTCCACTACACCATACACAGCTACTCCTGCTTACACACTGGTCATCCCTTTGTTCCCCCTCTGTTGCAGAGGGAGAAGGCCACAATATATATTTACTTTTTACATTGCTTACCATTATAGCCAATTTTCATACATGAATCATGTAAAGACTGCAGTTAGGCAGCGCACTGAGAACTGCTGACAGGAACTACCGTTAGTTAGAATATGTCCCTTTTTGGAAGGTGTGTTTGTGTGTCTAGCAGAGAGTCTACACTTACAGTTTACACTCTGGTCTGATCCTGTTCCTCCTGTGTTTAAAATTGGGTATTACTCCAGCCCTGGCAGTAGGTGTTACTGATCTTGCCTGGGCTTCATTCAAGGGTGGTCAATTTAAAAAATGTAACTCTCTCTCTCATGCTCACTCAAACACATATTGCAAACCAACCATCTACCTCAAGCTGACACAGGTGAGCAGTGAGAGTAGAAGCAGCCAGCTGAGGGATAGCAACGGACTACAACTGGCAATTTAATCAGTGTCTGTGGAGGTGGAATCAATTTCCTGCAAAGAGTTTCCCAAAATGTGCTCTAACATCATTTCACACTGATCAAGGACTGCATTTCTTTCAGTATCTGTGTCTGACTTTCCATGCTCAGGGGTAGGTCTAAACACCAATTGGACTGTTGCACATTCCTTGGGATCATCTAAGAAGCTGGCTACCCAAATGTATTTGGAATGAATTTGTTGTTTTCAAAAATAAAACTTACAGATATAAGTGTGAATCGGAACTATTATTGATTGGCTCTTTTTAAGGAAGCCTAAGTTGTTGTATGGTATATGCTAGAACAATGGTGAATTATCCCTTAACAATACTTTTACTTGGAGGTAAGACAAAGAACAAAGAAAAATGTTTGTCCATTTTTCCTGCTTCCAATACATCAACTTCAAGGAACAACCATTCAGTTGCTCCCTAAAATATCCAGGTGCCACTGTAACAAGATAATCTGTGTTATTCACTTCACATGCCAGTGGTTTTAACGTTGCAACTGATCAGTGTATACATAGACACATGCACATACTGTGTCTGGCTGGGTGCATGTACATCACTTACCTGGGGAAAAGATGGCACCCATTTCCACTACAGGAAGAAGGCAAGCTGGCGGAGGCAGCGTGATACTCTGTGTGATGTTCTGCTGGGAAATCTTGGTCCTGGCATTCATGTGGATGTTACACAAACCACCAACCTAAACATTATAGTAGATCAAGTACACCCCTTCATGGCAACAGTATTCCCTAATTGAAGAGACCTCTTTTAACAGGATAATAAACCCTGCCACACTGCGAAACTGTTCATGAACGGGTTGAGGATTTGAGATTTAATTGACTTGGCCTCCAGATTCCCCAGATCTAATCTAATCAAGAGTCTGTGGGATGTGCTGGACAACTAGTCTGGTCCATGGAGCCCCCCTCCTCACAACTTACAGATTCTAGATTCAAGATTACTATTATTAATGGACTACTATTAATGTTTTCGTGCCTGATACCACAGCACAGAGGTTTTTTTTTTTGGTTTTTTTTCCCTGGCAGTTTAGCAAACAGAATGTAAAGCTGCATGCCATGATGTGTCAGACACCTTTTGTTTTGCCAAGTGGAGCTTTAACAGTTTGTTATAAGCCCCTCTTGTAACTTTGTCTTTATTTCTTTATTCATTTGATTTTTTTTTTTACGTAATTAAACTAAATCAAACAGGGGAAGAGAAGACAGAAAAGAAGAAAGATAAAATAAAAGAAAGAGAATAGGAAAGGAGACAACCAAGAGAGACAGAAAGGGGGAGAGACAGAAAGAGGGAGAGACAAAGAAGGGATCCAAATGTCAGACCGGCTGTGTATGCCTATGTGTACACGTGACTGCGCATGTAGCGTCAGAGTTTGTCATGGAATATTTTGACATGGAATGTTTTGTGTGAGGGCGAGGGGCCACAACCACACCGCCCCGGTGCCCAAGGGAGGCTGAGGAAGCCCGGAGGCCGCAGAGACCCAGCAGCCCCACTGGAGGCCAGGGGACCACGGGCGCACACCGCAGGAGAGGCCGCGAGCCAGCCTCAAGTGGCGGAGGGGGCGGCCCCAGACATGGGCCCCCCACAACTGCGGGATAGGAGCCCCCGACAGCCAGCGGCGACAGCGTGCCCGCCCCCGCCAGAAGCCGGCCCCGCGGGCGCAGACAAAGCTCGCGACCTGAGCCCCGCATGCCAGGAAGCCAACCGCCCACCGGACAGGCGCCCCGCAGGCCCCCCAGGGAAGCCCTCGCCACGCCAGGCAGCGACCCACCTGAG
>JBBPCZ010024739.1:0-10000 GCA_037974445.1 Brycinus macrolepidotus
TGTGTGTGTGTGTGTGTGTGTGTGTGTGTGTGTGTGTGTGTGTGTGTGTGTGTGTGTGTGTGTGTGCGCGCGCGTGCATGTGTGTGTGTGCGTGTGTGTTTGTTCAGGCACCCATGGGCTGAAGACGTCATGGTGGTCACAAGTTGCTAGATTTTAACTGGAGCCTGAAACAAAGAGCATGTGAGATGTAGAGAGAGTTTTGGAGTGCAATATAGTGCACACTACATTTAGCAAAGTATTATTAGATTTTATTGGCTAAATTATTAATGCCCCTCTGACTGAAATCTTCCTTGGTGGCAGTTAAACTCCTGCAGAGGCTCAGAATCCGCACACAACTTTCCTATTGCATAGTGACTAACACATTCAGTAAATTAATTGGTCACATACTCATTTAAATGTGTGCAGTGCAGTATGACATTGAAAGAGGCAAAGTATTCAAATAGAAATGCAGGATTATAACTCATTCTAACACATTTAAACACTCTTACTACATTGTTCTCTCCTAATGAAAGGCTTGTTCAGCTGCATACTCATTTAATATGAGAGTTAACTAAGATATGCATTTTATATTGTATATTACAATGTCATGTGGCTGAGGTAGGCTTTAACATTTGAGACTTGATAAATAAAATGAGCATAATATTAAGTTTTAATGGTAGCTTACTTTTTATAGCAATATATGTATCACCAAAATCGCATTAAATCCCAGAAGGTTCTTTTTTTGGGAACCGTTTACTTTAAGTGAAATAATAGAATTGTTTGAAATATTGAAATTCTTTCTTTCTTTTTTTACTTCTCCTGCAAATGTTAGCAGTTTTATCCTAACAGTGACAATGTACTACTTACAAAATACTTGAATAATGTCAGTTTCACACTGTGCTACTGACAGTTTAGATTTGAAAGCATCAGAATATGTAAGCATGGAGCTCTGAAATTTGGTAGAAAAACAATAACTTAAACTTCGTCTAAATGGAACATGTCAATAGTCACCCAAATCTTTTCTTTAAAAATCTGTCACCGAGACTTCCCTCAACCTGCTCAAACCATATCCAGCTCTTTATTGCGGTGAAACTTGTGGATATGGTTTAGGACACAGTATGACTATTCTGAGCTCACACTTACAGCTTACGGTAAGTCAACTCCAAGCATGTCTGGTTTGATTGACTAGTGGAAAATTGTGTAAATTAGGTTTTTTGTTGAACCGTTACAGTAACATCTTTTTGTCCGTTGCTAACCCCTCATCTCCCCCTTGCCTGACCATCAAAGCTTGTGAACTACAAGAAGTGCTGCATTCTCTTAATTGACATGTTTTGTCATCTATTTTAACACAGTTTTTGTCAAAAGTAGCAGTTTGTTGGCTTTAGCATTTTGACACATCTGTTCAGAGCTCATCACATGAGATGGGTTGAGTTTTTTTTTTTCTCGTTTGAATTGTGTCGTGTTATATGTTAGTGTTTCAGAGGGATTGTGTTTAATCCACAATATTCTCATTCATCTTTGTAGTTGTCCTGTGATTGGTGGTCCTATGATCAGTGTTTTGTAATAAGCAGTCAGTGCCAATAAAGCAGTTATTGACCAGAATGGAATTTGAAGGATTAGGGTAACCAGGGGTTGAGTCCTGGGGAAAGTAGCTGACCTGCCGCTGAATTCGTGTGCAGGCATGTGATATGGAGAAGGTAGGGGGGAGGGCTGAAGCGTGGGTGATGATATCAGGGAATGTGTGGTGTGGTAGGGATGTTACCAATCTTCTTTTTTTTTTTGTTTTTTTGTTAGTTTGAGAATATAGATGGATTTAAAAAGGGCATATGAGAAAAAGAAAGGTAGGAAACATTTGCTTGTCTGAAAGACTGGGACGTTAATGCAAGAATAGAAAATTTATGCATATGTATGTGTGTGTCTGGCAAAGAGAAGGGGATGCCTCCACTCGTGTTTCTGCATCTGCTTACTGGCTGGAGTGGAGAGTGGGCGGAGCTTCCTCACTGCTGCAGCAGCATGGACTGGAAGGGAGGGAGAAAAAGAGCACGAATGCACCATTGGCACTGAGAGAGAGAGAGAAAGAGAGAGCAGGAGAGAGGGAGGGAGGGAGGCAGGCTGTGCTCTCTGCATCGCGGCACTCTCCTCCTCATTTTCATTCCAGACGCTGGCTCCTCTCAGGAGAGCCCCTCTCTCCGTTTGAAATGCCAATCACTGCTGGCCGTGCCTTCATCCTCGATCACACACGCTTTCCCTCTGCTAACGCCAGCATGCGAGAGCCTGGCACTGAGGAGATTTCCCGCTCCTCTCTAGCTGATTGAAGTTACTGTGGGGGAAAAAAAACAGCATCTGGATGACTCTGGATTTTGTCCTGTCTGAGGATATCAAGATTTTTGACTGTACTGCATTCTCCTAATGTGTTCTAACCTCTGGACTATGACCATTTAGAATACGAATGGGAATCATGTAATCAGAGTGGTGAGAACTTCACTTCCTCTGCCTTTTTCTGTACCCTGACTCCCTCCTTGAACATCCTGCGGCTGGCATTGGACTGCCCTGCTCCGGCACAGCTGTGCCTCTCCTAGGAAGGACGAGGGAAGAACAAGAAAGGCAAGGGCAAATTTATGTGTGGGGGTGCATGCCGGTACATCCCATCTTGCTGGGAATTTGATCCTTTGACCTACAACCACTTTTTGTTTTATTTTTTTTAATAAGCAGGACATAGACACTCTACAATCCTGTGTGAATGACTGCATGGACTACCATCTCATATTGCTGATGAGATGACAGACTGCTGGTATGGGCACATCCATCCTGTCTGCTGGAGAATGCCACACACTGGCCAGCCTTTGCTGAGCTAGGCCCCCTGAGGAAGCCCTCCTCCCTCCTAGCATGCCCAAGCGCACCTTCAAACAAGATGAACTCAACTGAACTAAACCAGAGCGCCGTGACCTTCTGCCTTCTGGACGTTGGCTACTCTCAGATCTTCAACACCTGCCTGCTGGAAGTCGCTGTTATCCTCTTCCTTACAGTGCTTATCATCTCTGGCAACCTGGTGGTGATATTCGTGTTCCACTGCGCCCCCCTGCTCAGCCACCACACAACCAGCTCCTTCATCCAGACTATGGCTTATGCCGATCTACTTGTAGGGGTCAGCTGCCTCATACCGTCCTTGTCCTTGCTGCACCATCTGGATGGGCTGGATGAGGAACTCACTTGCAAGGTCTTTGGTTACATGGTGTGCGTCCTGAAGAGCGTCTCCATGGCCTCACTAGCATGTGTTAGTGTGGACCGCTATGTAGCTATTACCCGGCCCCTGTCCTACGCGGCCCTGGTGACACCTTGTCGTCTGCGAGCCTGCATTGCTCTCATCTGGCTTTACTCTGCCCTTATCTTCCTGCCTTCCTTTCTTGGCTGGGGTAAACCCGGGTACCATGGGGATGTGGTTGAGTGGTGCTCATCTTCCTGGTCCACCCAGCCACTCTTCACCGCCTTCATCGTGGCAGCACTCTATGCTCCTGCAGCCCTCACCGTCTGCTTCACCTACGCCCACATCTTCCGCATCTGCCGTCAGCACACTCGGCAGATCAGCGAGCGCCGGGCACGGTTTGGACCGCAGGACTCTGAACCAGGTGAACAAGCTTGCCCTGACAAACGCTATGCCACCGTGCTCTTCCGTATCACCAGTGTCTTCTACCTGCTGTGGCTGCCATACATCATCTACTTCCTACTGGAGAGTGCCGGAATATACCGTCATCCTGCCGCCTCCTTCCTGACCACATGGTTGGCCATCAGCAATAGCTTCTGCAACTGCCTCATCTACAGCCTGTCCAACAGCGCATTCCGGAAAGGCCTCAAACGCCTTTGTCTGCTCTGCCTACAGCGCAAGGACACCACCAAGAAGCCCCTCGGAGCTCCGCCGGCCCCCTCTCGGCCAGCCTGTCACGTGTAGTGCCCACTGTGGACTGGAGAGTGTATTGTGTGGCAGCCTGTCTTGGGATGGGTCTTGGGTCTTATTTTGGCATCTAGGCGCCATTTCAGCTCTTGGTCCTGTCAGAGGGATTTGAGGAGAGCAAGCCTGTAGAAGTCTGTTTGTCTACGTGAAATGTAGCAACCACTCCAGAGGCAAAGAAGTGACCCATAACCCTAGCCATCAATGATGAAGAGATAACTGAAGCTCTTGGATAAAATAACAACCATTTGCAAAAATGATGCACAGAAATGAAGGAAACAGAAGATTTAATAAATTTAAAAATGTAGTAATGTCCTTGTATTGTAAAAAGTCAGTCTGTATTACTGCAAAAAAGATACATATTCTACTTTTGTGACCTATATGCTAAGGTAATTGTGACTATTTGGTTGACAGACTAAAACATTTGTCACCCCTAGCCAGGTGGTCTGCGGATGTTTTTCATTCATTTGTGATTCTGAATAACCTATATGGGCTTTTGCCTTTGGGGCATGTTATGTTAGAGAAACCAAGTGGCAATTGCTTTGTCTAGCAACCCACAGTTATGCCAGGAAAAGTAGAGAGAGCATCTTGCTAGATTCATTCATGCAACTCCGAACATGTTAAAATTTACCATTTAATCAATTCTGACACCCATGACCTGGCCTAAGTCCTCAGGCACCCCAGTACCCTCTTGAACTCCATTTGTGGATAATTGGTAGATATGTTGGATGTAGCGCTTGTTATCTTTCCCATACTCCGATGCTTGTTGACTCTCTAATGCTCTGATGACCTTTTGGGGCCCGGGAGCATTTTTGATACTGACCTTCCACCTAAAGCTGTTGAATCTCTGTGGTGAATCAAGCTGCCTCAAGTTCTTCCGATTATATGCTTTTTTAACGCCTCAATTATGGGGATTACCTTTGTCTGTCAGAGGACAAACATATGAGTGGATCACCAGACAAAATGAGCTGTTCTGTTTGTCTCCAGATTGTACCAGAGATGCTCTTTCTCAGAGACTCACACAAGACTGCTTCATTCCCCAAGCCCCCGCATCAGGAGTACCGTTGATGTTTTTTTGCACTCCTTCTGTTTGTCCTCTACCTCTGGCAAACAGGTTTGACTGTTATGTAGCCAGGGGGAGGTGCCTTCTGAAAGATGACCTGCAGAAGGGGAGATACTTTTATTGACCAGTTCTCAGAACCTCAATTTCACCTCCATGTTTGTCTATTTACTTGTTGGATATTCTGGCTTATTTGGACATGTGACTCCATACCTTGCAGTGTCGGTGTGGGACAGGTGTCCTGGTTTATTTGGGTTGCTTCAAAAGCCTGCCCTGGGTTTGTGACGGGGTAGGTTAATGTCTGGTAAAAGGTGCAGTGGTATTTCAACAACAGCATCCCAGTGAAGAGTATATTTAATATCCTATGTCTCTTATGTACATAATGACTGACAAACACACACACATTCACTTGTACCAGCGGTTTAAGTGCAAAATCTCATAGTATCTGATGCAGGCAGGAGCCAAGGAGAGTGGATTGTCCAGATGCAGGAGGATAAGTAGGTAAAGAATAGAACACAGGTCAGTGTGAACGCTCCATAATATCAGAGTGCTGAGTGGCAAGATGTTGGCACACGTGTGGTAGAAGAACTCACAAACAAGCAAAAATTAAGGCTTTTGATTCATGCAAAAAAAACAAAACAAAAAAAAGGATTTTGAGGGGACCGATGTCAGAGACCTCCAGTACACACACACACACACACACACACACACACACACACACACACACACACACACACACTGTACATACTTCATACTTTATATGTGAAGGTGCCAATAATATGGAGGACACTGGAAATCACCACCTCCTCCCTTATCTCCAGTATATCCAGCTGTGGGTGATTAGCCGCAGCCTGTAAGTCTGTTGTCACACTGTTTCACAACTTCATTGGTACTGTTGAATGGTATCACATAGATAGCTTTGTCTCCTAGTTGACCAAAGTGAACATATTTAATGGACTTTGATTTTTTTTAAGTTATATATAAAAAGGAAAGACATTGTAAGTCGTTTATGAAAATGCGATGTTTGAGAATGACTTGCCTTTTGCCAGATGTACTGAATATGTGGTTGCCGATGACCCTTTTTAAATGCCTTTCTTCTGTATGCAATAGTGTTTTCGATCATGATCTCTGACTCCCGTAACGCAGGCTGCGTCCTCTGGAGCGATTTATTTATTATATCGTGTTCTGAAACGTGTGTCTTGATTTAAGAGTGTTTGTTTTATATGGAACTGTGACAAAGATGCTCTAATTTTTTCAATGAAGTAATGGATAGGCGGATTTGACCTAGCAGAAGTTGGTTTATTTTTATGTCAGTACTTCAGTGCATGCCTGAACAGCCTATAGATTTACTTTTATATTCGAAGCACCATGATGAGCAAAGAAAAAAAAACATGAAGATGTCTTTGTACTGTTGGGTGAAATGAGCGCGAGTGCGTTTAAACTAGCAGTAACAGGGTTCCGACTGTTTTTTCACTTCCTTGTTGTGGCAGGGCGCTGGGCAATGTGTTCTTTTTTTTTTTTTTTTTTTTTTTTTTTTGAGAGGGTGGGAGAACATGTCGCACACAATAGCAAAAGGGCTTTTATTTGTTCCAACTGTTCCAGCTGTTTGTTGAAACCTAGATTTCAATCTGGTGGCCTGTGGCCATGAGCTGTTTTTGGAGCGTAGCGGCAGCGTTTGAGTAAGGCTGAAGTGAGCCAAGCGCACATGAGGCTAAAACAGCAGAGCCGTCTTCTGTCCCTTCCACTGCTTTATCAAATGCACATGACTTTCGTGTGTGTGTGTGTGTGTGTGTGTGTGTGTGTGTGTGTGTGTAACAAAGGCGCAGAGAACTTCCTTGGCATTCTCTGCATTTGATTTTTTGTACCCAGAGCTTCAGGCTTTCTGGATTCTTGAGTTGAGACTCGCTGAAGCATGGATGGTCATGTTTGAGGTGTTTTTTTAGTGGAGCTGGTCCTTTGAGGTTCCAGCTGAGTGGCACTGACACTCGAACGAAACTGTTGCACCAGTTTTTGCCTGTTTCCTCCAGCACTGTTTTGTTAACCAGTATGTTACTTTTAAAAAAAGTGTATGATCAATGGCCATGTAGAATATTGTAGCTGTCATCGCAAAGCCTTTTTTAAATATTCACAACTGCCCTTTATTGTGTGAACATTTTATGATGTATGGACCTCTAGGAATAATCCCGAATGAGTTGCAGTAAAATCTACATTAACATACATTAACATTACAGTTTTCCCTCTCTTACAAAAGGACTATTAAAGAGATATATAAGCAATGTGGGGAAAAAGTAGAATCTTTTGCATGAATTTTATAAGTTCTTTGGTGATATGTCCCTTTTTATTTATCAGTAAGAGCATGTGCTCGAACTCTGGTCTATTAGAACTGAGTAGATCAGTTTCACCTCTGAAAAGTCTGAACATGTGCTTCAATGCAAGGGATATGACAACACCCACTTCAAAAAAAAAAATCTTTTTTTTTTTTTTTTAGAATGGCCTTAACATGGTCAGTACCACAGTTTTGAATTTTTCTTCTTCATTTTACTCGGGATAACTATTTTCTTTATCAAAATTCAAAATTTTTTGTCAAATTTATTTCCAGGTTTGTTTGGAAAAACATCCTAGATTTTTAGTGAGGTCTCAGACCTTTGGACCCCAATGTGTCCCCCAGTGTTGATATAGAAACGTTTATAACAAGTAGAAATTGGGACTAGATCCGCCTAGATTATTAATGAATGTTTATTACATAAATAGAGATACAGTAAATTAAATTACAGGCTATTTATCACAGTAACTCAATGTCACCTTAAACGTTCTGCTGTCCAGAGTGCAGTCAGTACGTCACATGTCTGTTTAAATCATCAGACACCATGATTCTGATATCATTGTGCGTGTCTTACAGTGCTGGTGATGTTATTCAGCGTTGACTGTCCGTTTTGATGATTGTGTCATTTTTGAGACATTTTGATGGCAGAGTGGTTGTCCTTTTTTTTTTTTTTTTTTTTTTTTTAAGTTCGTTCTTTGATGCCAGACTTTTTTTTGCTTTCCTGTGGGAAAAAGACTTTGTTCTCGCAATCAAAGTTGGGGGCTGGCATTCTCCAGGGAGTCCCATGCTGACCTGCCCAGTGCTGTGCCATATTAGGACGTGGGACCTAGAGTTCAGAAAATGGAGGCTTGTGCTGGAACAGTGTGTTTCTCCTTCAGGAAGAACACACACACACACACACATACATACACACACACACACACACACACACACACACACACACACAAATATACAAACACACACTTGTGCGCACTCCCCTCATTGCCCCTTTCTTTGATCTTATTGAATTTATTCATGTATATTTTCTTAAACTGTTAAATAGTCGAGCCGAGCTCTTTAATAGATCGCTCCTGATCTGGATCTGGCCTGTTTTAAATGGCCCCGATTTTTAAAAAATGTAATTCATTTAATTATCTAGAACGATGTGGTTTTGCGTTTTCTCCTCAAACGGTCCCCAAAGATTGTATTTTATCTTGTGATCCTTAAGTGAAGGGTTTTTTTTCCACAGCAAACGGTATGAGACCACTGCAAGCCTCACTGAGTTGCGTCGTTTGGACCGAAGCAATGAGACTGTTGCATTTTTTTTTTCTCAGCAAAACAGATGAATATCTAAAACATGTCCAAAGTGTAGTAGGAGTGTAGCTGAGGTACTGCTCTACTGTACCTTATGATTTTTGTAATGATGTCATGGATGTTTTAGAAAATAATTGTCAGTTATATTTATATTCTGGTATATCTGCACTGAGGAAATAAATGTGATCTTACTATAACGTACAGTTACAGAGCGTGTGGTTGTGTGTGTACAGTGTCAAATGTGTGTTCATTCAGAGTCATTCAGAGTGGTCTGATTGGTACGAACTCAGATTTCTTTACAGTGGTGGTGAGTGAATCCAGTGATGTATTACTGTTTAAAACCACCAATGAACCTACATTTAGTTTTATATGATGATGAAGGTAAAATAGCTGTTAATTCCAAACATATACATTTCTTTGGCCACTGTTCTTTGCTTTACAATGGCCAGCGTGCCCCACTCCGCCTGTAGTGTTTTTTAAAGAAATGTTTTTTGGCCAAACCCTTTCCAAAACGTTCTTAAAACAGTGTAGCTGTTCATTTAGCCTAATAGACTGGAAGTCTTTCCTAGAAGCAGTGAACACTACAGACGTCTGGTTCCTTTCACCACAGCTGTGAACATTTCTGACTCACTCTGACCTGACCACTCTGACCACTCTGACCGCTCTGGCCACTCTGAATGACTTTATTTACATCTTAACCTTTAAATTATACAAAGATTTTTTTTTAAAAATGATGGAATTCCCCTATAAACTACAGCTCTCGCCTTTTCTTTCTCCTTCTCCCCTGTTCTTGTCTCTCTCCATCTCTGCCTCTCTTTTGTTGTTTTGCTTGTTTGTTTCTCATCTTCTCTTCCTTTTTTCGTTGTTTCTGTGTTCAGCTCTGTTTTATTTATCTTTTTTCCATTTAATTTCACTGTCTCTTTTTTCTTTTTTCTTTTTCTGCTGTATTTCCCCTTCTCTTTCTTTCTTTTTCTTTCTTTCTTTCTTTCTTTCTATTTCTTTGTCTTTCTTTCTTTCTGTCCTCCCTCCTCTTTCTTTCTTCTTTTCAACTTTTTAAATTTTTTTTTTAACTTTCACTCACTCACTCACTCTCTCATAAGAAGTTATAAATCTTGGGGGAGTAGTAAAACTGCCCCCCCACCCCGTCTAGGGGGCTTTCATCTGACCAACCCCAGGTTTCGTAATCAGTTTGGCAAAAGAAAAACAAAATGCCATTTTGCTCATTGTTGCTGCTCACAATGGAGACGAAAAAAGTACAGTGTTTCCCGCGGAAGCCCCCTCCTCCTCCCAACACACACACACACACACACACACACACACACACTCTCACACACACGATATCCACCATCACAGCGAGCACCAAAACACAAACTGTGTTTTGACCTTCCCACTCACGCAA
>JBBPCZ010024749.1:0-14168 GCA_037974445.1 Brycinus macrolepidotus
AGCATTCAGCACCACCAGTATACTGATCACCGCCTGATCATCTGGAATCATCTGCTCATGTTTCTTCACTGGTTCAGTGAAGTTAGATGGCTTTCTTATGCTTGAGAGCCTTTGTTTAGAAGCAAAATATGAAGAAATGAGGGGTGGCTCAAGACTTTATTATATTTCATTGCATTGTTACAACCTTTGGTGGAACTGGTAAATAATATGGGGGGAAAAGAACAGCCAAACAGGACTAACAACAAATGGATGCTAGCAGCCACCAGTTTGCATGACTCTATTTGCGCAGTGCCAATGGATGGCTGTTCACTTTCATAAACTATTAGTATTGGCATTTTGACTGAACTAATTCTTTGCAAACCTTGTGAAAAAATATCTTACCTAGAAAGTTTATTAAGGAAGAATTAAACTCCGGATAAAGGAACAAGAGCAACATGTGGCATTTCCCCCTGGACCGTGTGATGCAACTCGGTGTAACTCGGAAATATGCATACAATTCATCATATTCCACTTTATTCTGCTTTCACTCCACACACGGGGACCTGGAGATCTAATTGCCTGTAGTATTTACTTCCAGCTGTAAACTGACACATCTGAAACAATCAATGTCTTCGCCAGCATCTAAACTTCAAAGTCTGGTGTATTTCATTACGCTGAAACTAAGCTGAGCCCTGTAGACCACCTGGGGCAGGGGTTGGACGCTCCTGCCATCAATCATGATGAGGCAAGAATGAGGAGAAGCTGCCTGAGGAAGAGGTCAGACCTTCAGAAATAAATAATAAATGAACTAAGTCTGGAGACATGATTTAAATAAGATTCGGTTAATTACTTCATGATGCTTTTTCCTCCGGAAATTGAGCCAATTCGCCTCCATCAAAGAGATTGCTGATGATTTATTAACAATCATTGAGGTCCGGATGTATAACTTTCCCGAAGTTGAAGGTATCATGAGGACCTGAGGTTTAAAACTGAAAATTGGGTTAGAAAGGGAGTTAAACTGTTCTCTGAAGCTTCTTCTTGCTGAATGTAAAATAGTCTGACTTTTTTTTGAATCTCAACGTATACAATTGCAGAAGACAATTTAAAGACTGTGATAGATCTCCATCTAGTGTTGATAGTGAGTAGTACACCTAACGTGAACTGACTCAACTTTCCACCTTGCACTTTACACATCGGTTCTTTTTACAATGCACATACAGCTACATCCAAAACACATCCATGTAACACTTGTTCTTGGACGCTCTCTCAGACTTTCTGTATTTTTCACAGATTGACAGTATATTTATTTATTTATTTATTTTGAACCGCTGCTGATCCTTTGCACATATAAAGCGCACAATTACATTCCAGAATTGTTGCTTTCCCCCTGACTGCTGATGCAACAGTTGCACAATTTTTTGAATGTTAAAAATGACCTTGCACCACATTTTTACTACTTTAGAGTTTTTATTTATAGTTTATTTATATGTTTACTCTGTGTCCCTTTTACCCCGTAAAATCTGGAGCCACACTGTCTTGTCTCACTGTATAGCTTAGATGACAATAAAGTTCACTTTGATTTGATTTGACTTTAACCTAATCCACCATAAATGGTCAAGTCAAGTCAACTTAATTTATGTAGCACTTTTTACAACTGACGTTCCAAAGCAGCTTCACAGAATGCAGGTCCAAGTTCCTTGTGAGCAATCCAAAGACGACAGAGGTGAGGAAAAACTCCATAAAGCTGGAGGAAGAAACCCTGGGAGGAACCAAGGATCAAAAGGGGTCGACACTGGACAGCACAAGAGAATAAAAGAACGGCGCTATAGAGACGACTGAGTGTGCAGACTTATCCACTGAGCTGTAAAGAGGCATTTGGCTGAGGCTCTTATCCAGAGTGACTTACAGTCATTAGTTACAGGGACAGTCCCCCTGGAGACACTGAGGGTTAAGTGTCTTGCTCAAGGACACAATGGTAGAAAGTTGGGGTTTAAACCTGTGGTCATCGGGTTCACAGGCAAGTGTTTTACCCACTAGGCTGCTACCACCCTAGGTTAGTAGTGCAGTAGTTAGGTTGGAGAGTGGGCAGCACCAGCAGGTGATCCGTGGTGTTCGAACTGGTCAGGAGGGCAGGAGTAGGAGCAAAGGTTTTTGAGAAGCACAGGGCTTTCCAATTCTGCCACACAGCTGGTCTTTGAAGAGGATAATGCTGCATTTTGCCTTCCAGAGAGGTATCTTGTGATGTCGGCATCAGTAGACTCTATTTGTGGAATTAATCTTAATTCTTAGTGAAACAACATAAACAAATCAATAATTTAAAGTAATAATAACTGAAAAACTAAAAGAAGAATGTCTTCCAGTGTAAATAAAACAGTTTTTGGGGCAGCTGGTGGCCTAGTGGTTAGGGAGTTGCCCCTGTAATCAGAAGACTGTGGGTTTGAATCCCAGGACTGCTAGTGGCACCACTGAGGTACCCTTGGTATCCAAGGTACCGTCCTCACACACTGCTCCCCGGGCGCTGTGTTCCTGGCTGCCCACTGCTTCAATACACACAAATGTCTATTTTTATATTTTTGTATTATTTGTATTGTATAGTGTACTTTTTATACTGTACTGTTGTGTTTTATAGTTTCTATTCTATTGTTTTGCTGCTCTTACCTTTGTTCTGTCCACTTTCTGCCATAACAATGCAAATTTCCCACTTGTGGGACTAATAAAGGTTTAGCTTATCTTATTTTATCTTACACGAGTCTGCACCACATTGATGAAGATCTGGATGTGGTTTGAGATGTTTTGTTAATGTATTTTTACAAAAATAATTTGATCTATTTGGGTGACTATTGTCTTCTATTGTTTGTTAGCAATGTTAGCTTCATAGCTCCAGCGTTAAACTAAAGAGCCAAAATTTGGACACCATGCATGTCTTGCCTGCTTGATTATATCAGCATGGAAAATCGCCCAAATTTGATTTTTTCACCAGGTTGTTTCTTTAATCACACAGGGCTGGAGGCTGCAGGATTTCATTCCAACCAAGCAGGAGCTCACTCGAGTCCACTTATTTAATCAGCTGGCCTCAGCGTTCAAATAATTGATCAGATATGCTCCTGCTTTGTTGGAACAAAAACCTGCAGCCACACCACTGTGGATAATATTGTACACCCCTGAGATTGAGCATATATTTCATTCCTCACTCAGCACATGGACATGGACAATAAAATTGATATTGGCTTCGTCTTAACTGACAATAAAGTCAGGAAAATCATTTTCATGCAGTAGTTATGGACCAAAGTTAAAGGATAGTCGCAAACTGAAAAGATTATCATGTACTGAGACTGTGACATGATTGTGAGATTTCTGTCTTGTCTTATTTAAACTTTCTTCTTTTTGTTTCCACAGAGGCTCTCTGACAATGACATCAACAAGTTCAGCCTCGTCCATCGACCGTAAGACACCTTTCCCTCCTTTCTGGTTTCTATTAACACGATAACAAACACAAACGGACAAATCCAAAGACTTCCTTATCCGGGAGACAGATGGTCACTATTCATTCACATGTACTCAAGAATATTAAAGAGGGAACTAATCTACCTTTTACTCAGTTACGTTTTAGTCATCAACATCGGCAGCAAACCATGACTTGTAGAGCTAAGCCTTCATTACGGGCCGCAAAAATGAGGAAAAACATATCTATAATTTCTGTAAGCACCCTTATGGGAGTGTAGTAGTATTTTTGCTCCAAGCTAACATCACTGAAGAAGAATGTTTTTGGCTGTTTTTACTGATCCAATGTTTTTTTGGAGCTTGTTACAGTAATTAACGGATATTCTATCTCGTGCTGTATTTTTAGAGGGTTTCATTCAGTAAATTGGTTCACAGTCAGTGACATATCTAGGACCTCTAGAGGGCCGAGAGTGACCTTCTCCCTCACTAAACTGGTCCTACCCACTGGAAATGAATATGTGATTGGATGAGTCCACTATCAGTCCCTGCTATTATGGTGGTTCGACTGACATGGTACCTCTGTTGGGCTCTTGAAAGGCTAACTAACAGGAGGGGTCACTTAGCTGTATCTACCTACATCCCATGAAGAAAAAAATTCTGATGGGATAATTCTCCACTGGGAATTTCAACACGATCATTTCCATCCAAAACCAATCATTTCCAAACAGAAGAATGTTTTTGGCTGTTTCCTGATCAAATACAGATATATGACGCTTGTAAAAAAATACTTCTAATGGTTTTATAAACTTTTAACAGTCATTAACAGATATTCCATCTTGTATGTTGCATTTTAGAGGGTATCCCGTATCCTACAGTAAATCGGTTTACAGTCAATGATATATCTAGGACCTCTAGAGGGCAGAGAGTGACTTTCTCCCTCTCTAAACTGGTCCCACCCACTGGAAAGCAATATGTGATTGGAAGATTCCACTATCAGTTCCTACTACTATGGTGGTTAAACTGACACAGAGCTCTTGAAGGCCTAACCAATGGGAGAGGTCACTTAGTTATACTACCTACTGACATCCCACAAAGAAAAATTATTATGGGATCATTTTCCCCTGGAAATTTCAAGGATTTAACCCAATACTTTCCAACCAAAACTTAATAAAGAAATAAAACTAGCGCTGCAATACCTAAATACACAAATGATTCTAATGAACAAACAGACAGGAATACAAGAACGTATATTTAAGTTTCCAGAAACCATTAGCCCTAGAAGCCCCTGACGGTGCCCCCATGACCTTTAGGTACTAATGAGTCTTATCTGTGTTTAATTTCAGTTCTGTCAGGGCCTGCACCTGTACTGCTTTGTGGTTAGTCTCATCTCTCGGTCTAGCATTATATTTTTATTTTTAGGATAGTTTTTTTATTTAGGATAGTTTCGATGTTGAATGTACCAAAATATGCTGCTACAGTTCTGGCAGTTGTTCAGTTCTTAACTAGCTTTTTGTTTTGTTACTTACATACTCTTACATTTGTTCACTCGAAGTTTACATTTCTTTAGACCAGAGGTCCCCAACCACCAGGCCGCGGACCGGTATCAGTCCGTGAGGCATTTGGTACCGGGCCACACAGAAAGACAGAATAAAAAATATTTTATTGATTATCAAAGTCTGAAAGATCTTTTTTTTTTTTAAAAAATGCTCGTCTTGGTTACGTGATACGGTACATCAAACATTTAGCCCACAAGCTAGCGAAAATGAGTAAAAAACAAACGTCTTTGGGGAGCTTCTTCATATTTTTACGCACTTTGTTTTTAGTTGTATCTATACCGGTCCGTAAAAATATTGTTCTACATGAAACCGGTCCATGGCGCCAAAGAGGTTGGGGACCGCTGCTTTATTTCACCATAACCACAGTTTCTCACACACTCACACACACATACATACTTCCTCATTTGTTTCGATCTTTTGAACTACAGGTGAATCATAATTACTCAAACTCTGTCCAAAAAGCGGAATATGTGTGTGCTAGAGCCCCATGGTGGTGGAAAATACAGCTGAGTTGTAAAGAAGTCTCTATGTGTATTACAGCCTAATGAGGCCCTGACTGAAACACATACATATACACAGTGCATCACTACTGTGCCATTATTACATTATTCATTACATTACATTCATTTGGCAGACGCTTTTATCCAAAGCGACTAACAATACGAGGAAACATTCAAGTTTCAGGACAGTGTGAGAACCAAAGGAGAGTTCTGAGTTCTAAATCTTTATGTAAGAGTAGTGCAAGAAGATAGTAGTGTATCAGGAGAGGAGATGCTCTCTGAATAGAGAGGTTTTGGAGGTTTTTAAAGATAGAGAGGGACTCTGCTGCTCTGGCAGCTTATTCCACCAGTGGGGAACCAGAATGAGACCAGTCTGGACTGGGTTTACCTTGTGTGTAGAGTCAGACGATGTTCCTTGGAGGAGCAGAGGGAGCGAGTAGGAACATAAGGCTGAATGGTGGGATTAAGGTAGCTGGGTGCAGACCCAGATGTCACTCTGTAGGCAAGAGTTAGTGACTTGAACTTAATTCAGGCAGCCGTGGGTAGCCAGTGTAGGTCAGTCAGCAGTGGGGTGACATGCGACCTTTCGGGTTGGTTGAAGACCAGCCGAGCTGCTGCGGTCTGAACCAGCTGTAAGGGTCTTATTGTACAAGCTGAGAGACCCACTAGGAGGGCATTGCAGTAATCGAGCCAAGAGATAACCATGGCTCGTACCAGGAGTTGGGTGACATACTGAGTCAAGTATGGCCTGATTTTCCTGATGTTGTATAACGCAAAGCAGCATGACCAAGAGATGCAATGTGGTCAGAGAAGGAAAGCTGGTATTCAGTCATGACCCAGGTTTCCCACCACTTTGGATGGGGTGAGGAGTGAAGAGGTGATTTTTATATTGATATTGTGATAGATAGATAGAAGGTTTGACTGGGATGACCAGAAGTTCCATCTTGTCAAGGTTATTCCACTGCAATACTGAATTAATGGCAGTGAGAGGCACATACTGCTTATGTAATGTATTTCTGCATTGTCTGGTGTTGCTTTCAGTTCATGGCATGAATACAAGAAATATAAAACATGGTTCTTCATATTCTAATTTGTAAGAGGAACAAAGAAAAGTAATGAGAAGAAACACATTTTATCCAAGAGCAGATGAAATAAAAGCTGAAGTGAAAGTTTAGTCAAAGTAACAAAGACTGTAATATTATTAATATTTCTCTTGCCAGAGGTGGAAGAGCTCAGGCTTACTTCCCCTCACAAAGAACACATAGAACTAACTTTCTCGTGAAAAGCCTTTGCCTCTTCTCAGACCGCGCCAGTGCAACATCTCTGGACAGCTTGACACGTCTGGAGAAGAACACAGACTGAAAGTGGTGTTACATCATCTAACAGACTCCTGTGGCAAGTCAAGTCAAGTCAAGTCAAGTTTATTTATATGGCCCATTATCATACACAATGGTCTTTCAATGTGCTTTACAGGAATAGAAGAAAAATATAAAGCATAAAGCGAGAGAGGGAGAGGAAGGGTCATGTCATCCTACCCACCAACCCAGGCCTTCTGTCCTTTCTCTGACCCCCAGCCACAGATGGCTGAAATCATATTCTCTTGACCACAGAGCCAACACTTCGGTAGTTGCAGTTGCTCCACTTAAAGAACAGACTTTGTAAAAAGTGTGATGTTCTGCAGAAACCTGTTGAATGTCTATTTTGCAGAAAGATAAATCAGATTTTGCCAGAAACATGGTTTTACAACATTTTGATAGTGTATGGTTTTGATAGTGTCCTTTCTAGAATTCATTATTTGTTGAAAATGCAATTTTCATGTGCATTTTTGCACTTATTTAGGATACTGGTGAGGCGAAATGTCTGCTTGCAGTGTAAAAGAAGCTATGTAATGCGTAGCGGACTGGTGTGTGTGTGCGTGTGTGTGTACCATCATTAGTATCAGACACGGTTGAAAGCTCTCACCAGACTTTCCACAGTAGAAAACTCCCCAAAACTATTAAAATGACACATGTATGAGTTATGATGGAGGTCATATGGGGCAGTGTTGAGAGCTGCAGATAAATATAATAGTAGAACAGATAACAGAATAGATAAACAGTCTATTCTATCTATTCAGTTAATCTAACAGAATAGATGATTAGAATAGATAAACTGTACTCGGTCAAGCGGCATCTTAAGCCGGTGATGCTGCCTGACAGACTACAGTGGAATGTTAATAAAGTGATTTTCTCAGGTCGGGCTTTTCCGAGGTGCTTGGCTTGAAAATGTCATGTCAAAAGTCAGCTTGGTTTCTGACTGAGGCATCACAAATTCACAGTGCAGAGTGTCAGTGAGGGTTTATTTTTTTTTAAGAAATATAAAAAGCCCAAAAGCTCATATTTTCACCATGCGAGGGGTTTCCACAGGCTGCTACACCAATGCCCCACCAAAAGCATATAATAACTATCAGAATTAAAAACAGCATAATATTCATCATCATTATATGAATATAATTGGCAATACTTGGTCAAATTAATGAAGCCTATCAAATGATAAGTCTGGTTTAACGTAAAATAACTTTTCATGCAAAGTGGATGGTTTGCTTTTATTCTATGTTGAACCTCTGACAGCACATTGGTTTCCTCATGTTTTTAAAGAGGATCCATTTTCTTCCTCTTCTCAAAGCCATGTGGTCTATTATGCAAGCCCAGTCATCAGGCTCTAAGAATAGCCGGTCAGTTGCACACCACCAGAGAGACTTTTTTCTGCATAACCAGTACTTTTGGGTTGTTTGAAAATATGTAGTTCGCTTTAGGTTTATAAAGATGTGATTTTACTCTTCGGGACTTTTTAAGAGAAGTACATTTTTTCTTGTGTCTTTGTAATCCAGCACTTGAGGGCTTTATTTTTGCAGAACTAACAAACAAAATGTGTTCAGATAACAGATCAATCTGTATTTCTAACATACATATAATTTCCCATTGTTATAAAAGATAAAAATCGAGTTGCAGGGTCATTATCTCTGTATTAATATTATAATTAGAAGTAGTTGTAGTAGTATTGCTTTTATTAGTACTATTATTATAATTAGAAATAATAGATATTTTATTATTATCATCATCATTATTATTGTTAGTAGTGGTAATAGTAGTAGTATTACTTTTATTATTATTAGCATTATTATTATTATTAGCTTCATAAAAATCACTATCATTATTATTAGTAGTAGTAGTAGCAGTTACTCTCTTAATATTATTATTATTATTAATGTTAGTAGTAGTAGTAATAGGAGAACTGGCATTACTTTTATTATCATTATCATTATTATTATTATTATTATTATTATTATAAGAGCATGACCTATGTTTTGAACTAAAGTGAAGAAGTAAATAGGAAAAAGAAGGAAAGGAGCTACAGTCGCACTATGTCATGGGTCTAACTTGGCCATTTGCCAAGTCACTCTTTAAGAGAGAGATCACACACACACACACACACACACACACACACCACCTCACTCAGCATGGAGAAACTCAGCAAGATCACTGCTCCTGCGGGTGAGAAGCTTCGGTAAGAAAGACTCACTCTTTTTTAAGACTGTTGACTTTATTTCTCGCCACTCTTCACTGTCGGTGTGATGTACGACCTGGTTTAATCCTGTCTGTGTAACACAAGGTTATAGGTTTTAATCTCACAGTTCAGACAGCGTTTCAGTGGTGCGTAAGCTGTAGGTTCATTAGATCATTATCTGTGGCTCTTTATGGGTGTTTGTAGGGTTTGAAGGCTTGGTTTTAGAAATACTGTCTTGAAGAACGTCCACACTTCAAATCCAGTGTTAATTTTAACACACTTGAGTGCTGAGTTCCTTCAGTTGAATTCAGATTCTGTTAGTAATGACAGCAGCGTTTGCCTTTATATCTCTGTTAATCTGTAACGATGCCAGCGAGACTGTTTTAGGTCCCACGCTTAAAACACAGTCCTTTGAAATGCAAATAAGGCCACTTTTCATAAGCTTTGAGGTCTATTTTTTCCCAGCCGACTTCTCATTTTAACTTTTGAGTGTGTGCGTGTGTGTGTGTGCGCGTGTGGGTGTGTGTGTGTGTGTTGGTGTGTGTGTGGTGAAGACAGCAGACTAAATAAACTGTATGATCTCCTTAATTACATGCCTTAGAAGGCTCACTCGCTTACCTACGCACCTACTCCCACACACACACACACACACACACACACACCTATACACTCACACACACACACCTATACACACACAAACTGACAAGCCACCTCGGACTACGTGAATCAGAGAGGCCTTCAGACAACGAGGAACCGTGAGTCAGTGCGTTCTGCTGACTGGTAACACCCACAGAATCAGCAGTGTTCCATGAGGAGAGAAGTTGCCTCACACGTTAACGTCAGTCTGTTAAGGCCGAGTGGATGTTTATTGTCATTTAAACCAAATACAAAGTACAGAGTGAAATGAAATAACATTCCTCCAGGTCCATGGAGCAACACAAAGAACAAAAACAGACCCACAAAGAACAAAAACAGAAACACCACAAGACTACACAAGTGCAGGCTGGACAGGACTAAAGAGACATAATGTAAACTAGAATGCATTTCCACGAGAAAATGCAAAGTGTGATTGCAAACGTTCACAGAAGCTATTTCTGACGTCCACGGCTGGAAACGGGGTGGGCCTGAGGGTGGCACGTGCATGGGTGCAGAGAGAAACAGCTCAGAGAATCAGAAAAAAAACAGCTGGTTCACTTAACTTGTCACACTCTCACACCTTTCTGTCTTTCAGGTTCAATATGAACCCAGAAAAGTTAGGATACAGCATCAAATCAGCTACCCGAGCTGGCTAGCCGCTTGCTAGCGAACTAGCAGTGCTATAACAAGCGTTCATGGGCGGATAATTTGCTTTTATAAACCACAACAAATGACAGACCTGTACTTTAGTGTCTTAAAGACTGTTTATGAGTCTGCCGTCTCTGTAGCTTTTGCTTATTTTTTTGCTTTGTCTTTGTTTCTTTGTGCTATAATATACACTATTAAGGCGACTCACCCCTCCACTCTCTTTCTATACATTGCTCAGGCAACTTGACCACAAAAATCGAATCTTTAAACAATCAATACTCAGCCCTAATCATCCAATCAACAAGCTGTATGTAAGCACATTAGGGTGGGCTCTAAGGCACATGTTAGAGTTGGAATGATGGCGATTTTTCAAACGGCCTCGGAGAACCAAAAAAAAAAAAATAATAATAATAATAAAACTTAAGAAAAGCACTAATAATGTAAACAAAGGTTGGATCTGAAGCTGCTAAGTAGGGGTCTGTTAGATGTGTTAGTGCTGAGACACATGAACATGCAGAAGCTTCACTTTGCAGACTGTTTTACTTTCGATAAATGCAGCAAATATGGTTAAAATAAAAACAAAATGACCAAATGCGAATCTAGGTCTAAAATAGGCCCAAAAAACAATACTGCCCTGATGACGTTTAACATTTTAACCCAGTTTGCATGTGAGTGATCCCTTTGAGAAATAACATCCATTTACCATAGGGTCATCCAGGTGGTTCCGTAAGAGTCATAATTAGCCTTTTGTCTGATAACTGAAATTATTGAATATTTAGCAAATTTAAGTAAGTGCCAAATTATGCAAAGTATCTTGTTTTTGTTGCTTCACTTTAATTTAACTTTGAGTTTAAAAAAAGTATACAATAGATTATTATCTTATATATCATAATACATTATATTATAGTCTATATGAAAAAAAACATGATTAACTAGTGAACTACACACATTATGGTCTGGACAATGTGTGAATTAATTAAAACCTCAGGTGGGATCTCTCTGGAATGAAGTAAAATACATAAACTTGGGTGCTAGGATGTTGATTTTCCATTTGGTTGATTTGACAGACCCTCTCTTCTCCTACAGACCCTGATCAGTTTAGCACCCTGGTGATGTATCTTGAAATGGGCTTTGTGGCTAACTGTGGCTCAACATATTTGAATAAATATCAATTCTGAATGTTTATCACAATAATTCTGCAGGCAGTGATCACTCATCTACATTTACATGATCGCCCAGCCTATTACAATCACATATTATGATCATTATTGTATAATTATGATCATATTATAATGTCCGTAAATGTTTTATAATTCATCAAGTTCATTCAGTTCATTTGTGTTTCAGGCAACTCCAAAAAATAGTCCAGGACATCAAAAAGAACGATGACAGCCTCTTCAACAGACTGAAAAGGTAGGCTTACATTTGTTTTACGAGGCCATTTGTAAAAACATGCACACACACACACACACACACACAGGGCCGATTACCTGGACATGGATTAATTCTAGTCTTGGATGAAACTGAACTGAAATGCCAGTGTTGAATCCCCAATAGATTTTTTAGAGTCTAATTTAATACTTATTAACCTTGGATATATTAGATCCCCAGGGGTAGGGATGGTGACCACTGGTATACAGGTACATACACTATATGGACGAAAGTATTGGGACGCCTGACCATTACACCAAGAGGGACTTTAATGACAAAAACACCATATAAATATAATTGAATTGAATTGATCTGAATTAGTCTAGGATAACGTATATCTGGGAAACCGGGCCCATAAATCCAGAAGTATAAACCTGTTCATCCACCTTTTCTTCTGAAATTGAGAGTATTACTATTCGTTTGTTCCTCACTACTGCAATAACAGTCTCTACTCTTCTGAGAAGGCTCAACACAATGTTGGAACATTGCTGTAAGGGTTTGAATGTATTCATCAAGAGCAATAGTGAGGTCATGCTGGATGATGCTTTAATCATAAACACAACTCTAACTCATCCCAGCACTGTGTGCACCTTAAAGCGTCTGGATTTGGTCATTTAAAGGCTGTCTGGATACTATTGGACATGTAGTGTATGATCCAAATTTGATAGATACAGTGAGGGGACCATGTAAATGGTTATTTGAAGGAGTGGTCGGTATAATGAGAGTCTAATAAGGAGAGAGACGAATAGAATGGCGCTGGCAAAGCGCTGAAATTAAAAAAGAGAGGGAAACATCTGTGGACGGCTGTGTTTCTCAGTTCCTCTATTAGCGTGGTTCCAACAGGAACCATGAGTGCATACACAGACAGGCAGCAGAGCATTCAGCCACGCTATATAGGACTGAAACCTTGTGTGTGTGTGTGTGTGTGTGTGTTTGTGCATCATGGAAGAATATCAGTGCTTACATGGCCAAAACAATTGGGTTGTTTTTCATCATAAAGCGCACCTGCTCTGGCTCCCCGCTGTTGTGGAAACTGGACTAGTTCCATTTCTTCTGTGATACGTTACGTAGTAAGAGTTATATCTTTTTCCCCTTGGCAGTAGTGGACAGATCAATTGTCGAGTCCATGAGAGAATAAGGGAAACTACATGTAAAGTAATAAATTGTTGTAAATGATCACAGTTAACAGTCTTCTGTTTGGTTATTTTTTAGGTTTCAGACTGAACAGACGGCCCACATTCTCAAAACTGGCCGCAACACATTGGACAGGTATGACGACACCCTCAGCATCGCTTCAGCTGAACCGCTGACTAATCTCTTATTCTTATTAGAGGGTTATTCTTTTTAACCCTCTAATCCACCCCCACTGAATGATCAATATATCATAAGCAGTATATCATTACTGTTGCATCAAAACTTAACCTTTGAAACACCAGCTGCTCACTACACTGTGTGAAATTTTTTACAATTCCAAATGTTTCAAATATTTACGACAAATAGTCCAACACCAATGGGATTTCCTGGAATGAAGTCATATTACATTAACTTACAATAACGGTTAGGACCATTTCCCCCTTCTACTGAACAGCAACCATAAAAAACACAAGGTTTTTTCCCATGGCAACGATATGTTGTACGTGCACCAGTCAAAACGCCCTGTTGCTTCGCGTTTTGCTTATAAATTCACAGGAATTTGATCCAGTAAACTATCAAGGAAAGTTACTCATGTCAGGACATGATTTTTATATATTTTTATATTTTTTATATTTTTTTATATTATATAGTTTTTTCATTCACGTGAAATCTAACAATGTCATTCTGTCATTTTAAAAGTTTTTATGACAAAGAGGGAAAACTTTCAAATTGAGCAAGAATTGACCTTTAAACCCCCACACTTTCTATAAATGGAAAGAATGGTTTTATGAATAGAAACGTTGTCATGTTTAGATTATGTAATGTGGCCCTTAATGGTATATACGGTATATTATCTTTCTCTTTCTAAGGCCTGGTTTGGGCAACAGAAAAGAAAACTCCAGATAGGAAAAAACTCTCCTTTTCAGTTAAATTAAAATTATTTATCCCACCATTTTTGCATGTGTGGTGGGGGTCCTGTAATATTGTAAGTGCTCCTGTTTCGTTCAGATCTGCCTTCTTCAAGTAGCTGAGGGTTTTTGTTTCAGCCTTTTTAACTCAGTTTTTTAACTACTACACAGTACTGTGCAAAAGTCTCAGGCACCTGCGAAAATAATATTTAAAAACTGCTTAGTTGAGCAGTGAGGTTTTTTTTCAGATTAATATTACTAAATAAACTAAATAAAACTAAAAAGAAGAAATACAAATAACATTCTCCAGTCAATAGTGATGTTATGTTCAGTATATCAGTGTGTTCTTGTGGAAGTCCAGTATTACTGTAGTTTCATCAGAAACCTGG
>JBBPCZ010024779.1:0-14166 GCA_037974445.1 Brycinus macrolepidotus
GCAACGAGAATACCTTCAATTTTAACCACCAGTAAACACACAGACACCAAAAACACATCAAAACAGGAAGAAAATGACACTAATCGGGAGAAACAACACAACATGATGCTTTGTCTTCATCTGAGACACATCTGGCCGGATTCAGCCATTTTTTAAACGTAAAACTCGATTTTCACGTGCGACGTGTGGTTCGTTGTGCGAAACGCGTTCGTTCTGCGAGTCACGCGTGCGTTTGTGGCGGCGTTCGTTATGCAGAACGTTCGGTCTGTAGGGCGTTCATTAAGCAGGGTACCACTGTATTTTTAATGAGGGTTGCCAATTGACCCAGAGCTCATTTGCATATTTCACTCTTAAAGGGACAGTAATATAAACAGCTCAGTTCTGTTTATGAAACTGTTCGATTCTAAAAGGTAAAGAGAGATGAAGATGTTAGAATATGTCCAAACCAAAGCAACCAAAAGGAGGAAAAAAATTAAAATGCAAGAAATATGTAGGATATGGGCCCTTTAAGTGGGGTCGACCTCGATAAAATGCGCATAATCTGTTTAGTGTGTTAAGCCGGTCATATTTTCATGCTGTCTCTGGGGAAGGGCAAGATATACGTTAACCCCACAGCTTAAGCTTTCCAATCCCATTCAAACACCAGATGAAGCGATGCAGTCAAGGAACATTGTGCCCCACTGGCACTGTATTGCACAGCCTGTATATGTGAGTATGTATTATTGTAGATTCATTATGAGCACATGTCCTGTACAGAAATGTATGGGATAAGGACACTGGGAGCATCCTCATGCAGTGAAAGATGGTTTGATTCCAGAGAAGGATGTGGACATTTGAGGAGTAACTGTCAATATATTATAATTATTAATCATTTATTTAATTTCCATTATCATACACTTTTGCGAAAGTGTTATAGTCACTCCCAGCAAAGATCTTACCAGCATGCACCGGGGCAACTGTCCAGTGGAAAGTGTGTGATTGCATGCAGTTAGCACAAAGCTGTACGTCTCTATTAACTATTAACATTGCAGCTAAAGAGGCGAACGTGTATATTTAACATGTCCTTTTTTACCTATGGGATTTTTTGGGTAAAATTCAATTTTTTTAGCCGAGCTTTTCCTTTCACCCAAGCTGTCTTCACCCACCTCTTTTGTTGTGTCTCTGCAGAAAACCCCACCCCGGACCCCCGGGGCCCCTCCAATAGAACAGTCTCACCTAAGCGGAGGGAGGAACTGGCCAGGATTCGGCAGAGACAGCTGGCCAATGCTGTACATTACATCTGGGAGACGGGGGAGGACAAGTACATGTTCCGCTACTTCCACACAGGCTTCTGGGAGTCCTGCGAGAAACACGCTGACGGTGAGAGGAACAAAAACAGAGAGTGTCATGATATTTGTGGTCTGAACTGAAGGCCGAACTCTGATGGTCAGGGTTCTCCTATGCATCAAGCGTTACACAAGTTCGAAGGTCAGACGCATCAGATGATGAATACGGAACACTCTGTTCAGGATGGACAACTGCAGACTGTTTAAAGCCATTTATCTGAGCTGTGAATTTTATCTGTCAGCAAATACACAAATTAACATTAGAATAAATGCAAACAAATAAGAAAACCTTACATGAAATCAAGATTTGTATTGTTTTTAAAAAGTTTTGTGATCTGGTTAGAGGAACATGGGTTCGGTTCCAGATTCCTCCTCGATGCCTCCAGCCTTTGCTTGGATTTGTGAAACTTCATCAGCAGCTCCTGATTTACCTTCACAAAACAGCAATCAAGTACAAGTTGTTCATTTTTCAGTTTCTGGAAAAAAACATTTTAACAGAAAACTACAAAAGCCCCAGCAACGAAATGTAATACCAGGCTGCCTTCTGATTGACTCTCTTTCAGGAATTTGCAGTAAAATTTTTCCTGCTTCTTTCAAACTCCTCCAAAGTTCAGTCTTAGAAGCTCATCATCCAAGTTAATCCGGATTCCAGATTTACACTCAAACCTTCCTCTGCATCTCAGACAGTTTTTATGTGTTCTAACGCAGATGTTTTCCTTTTTCGGTTTGTATTCTCAGTAACAGCTTCTTGATGCCCTTTCAGACCAATAGTGTTCAGTCATCTTCTCAAAGTGGAGGGACGCACACGAACACCTGTAATTTTTTTCAGATCAGAAGCCAGAGTGGAGCTTGATTTTTTACCCAAATATGAAAGCTTTAAGTGCGGTTTATCTGAAGGTACAGTTTTGGTGTCCTACCAGGTCCTGCGCGGTTGTTAGTAGTCCCATCCTCTCTTTTATCTTTTAATACTTTTTTCCAGTTTCACTTATCTCCCTTTGACGTTCCTCTTAGTTTATGCGAGTGAACGGACTTCCATCTGATCTACTCAGAAATCTCTCCTTTAGTCATTTTAGATGATCATAAAGAGCTAAAGAGTGGACAACTTAAACACTGATAGATTTGCTATTATCCATATGTGTTATATATGTTACAGACACTGAAAGATGAACTTAACAGTCAATTTGAGGGGGAATTTAATAAACAAAAGGGTGGTCTCTGACAGTGGACGTGTTTCCTCTCTTGTTCTACAGGGGAACGATGTCGCAGCTTCCTTGATCTAACCCCTGGAGAAACACATGGTGAGAATTTTGTGTGTGTGTGTGTGGGGGGGGGGGGGGGGGCTCCATCAAGTTCCTTCGGCAGGAGTTGGAGTGGGATTTGTAATCCAGAACTGATCTTCCAACATCAGTGCCTAACGTCACCAATGCTCTCTTGGCTGAACACAATCAAATCCTCACAGCAATCTTCCCTAGAGGAGTAAAGGCTGTAACTGCATCGAGGGGGCAAATGTGAAATGAGAAAAATCCAATGTCCACAGTGTTGCACTGGTCCCAAATCCAAGACGGAGTCCAAGTTTATCTTCTTTAGTTCAGAACTTGAGCTACGAGGCTAACATTGCTAACACTAGAAGTCAACAGTCACCCAAATCTTTATGCATCCCCAAAACTTCTCCCAACCTCTTCATTAAGGTTTAGCAGACCTGAATGTAGTTTGGAACACAGTATGACTTGGTGTGAGCTTCTCCAAACAGATCTCAGCTGATCAACCACAGCTGGGGTTATTGGAACACTGTGAACAGCAGATTTAGAACCATTTAATACCACTGATTCCAGAAGAACCCCTGGATGAGCTGGTTGCCTGATTACTTTTGAATTCACTCTCTCTCTCTCTCTCTCTCGGTTAAAGGTGTCCTCTGGTTGTCCATGGTTTCTGAGTTCATGTACATCAGTCTGTTGGGGATGGGGTTCCTGCTGATGTGGCTGGAGGTTCTGTGTTCTCATAAAGAAATGCATGCGCTCAAGATCAATGCATTTGCTGCCATATGCACTGTGCTGTCAGGTAGGAGGCCAACCCACTGCTCTGCTATGCTCACTTACAGTCAGTCACACTATAATAATTCTCGCTCTTGCTCTCAGGTCTGTTGGGAATGGTTGCCCATATGATGTACACCACAGTTTTCCAGCTGACCGTGATCGTTGGACCCAAAGACTGGAGGCCGCAGAGCTGGGACTACGGCTGGTCATTTGCGTGAGTTTCATGGGCCGTGGGTTCTTAATTCAGTCCAGACCAGTGGATGTGGTTTAGGGCACAGTATGACTTTAAGCTGTGAAAATAAACAAAAACCGAGATTCAAGATTCTTTATTTGTCACATAGATAGTTCTACAAGTACAACATGTAGTGAAATGAGCCCCTGAATCTGTGCAATAAAGTTTTGAAATAATTTAAGTTAAAGAGAAATTTGGAAAGGCTAAATTAAGGTAATAAAAATAAGTAAATTCCAACTAAACAATTATTATAAACATTACAAACAGAAGCAAGAACTGTACAATGTGAAAAATTTAATAGAAAAGAATATCTGTGTGCTGTAAAGTCCAGTGTGCTAGACTGATGATTGATAAATAGACTTAAATGACAGAGAGCAGTTGTGATACAGTGACATAGAGAGGCAGGTGAGATACAGTGACATAGAGAGGCAGGTGAGATACAGTGAGGTAGAGAGGCAGGTGAGATGTAGTGAGGTAGAGAGGCAGGTGAGATGTAGTGAGGTAGAGAGGCAGGTGAGATGTAGTGAGGTAGAGAGGTAGGTGAGATAATTTAAGTTAGTGAGGTAGAGAGGCAGGTGAGGTACAGTTAGGTAGTGAGGTAGAGAGGCGGGTGAGATATAGTGAGGTAAAGAGGTAGGTGAGGTAGAGAGGCGGGTGAGATACAGTGAGGTAGAGAGGCAGGTGAGATACAGTGAAATAGAGAGGTTGACCTCTAGTGCCTTGTAGCTAAAAGTGTAACTGTATCTTTAAGCCTAGGGACTAAGGGGTTACATGTTTTATCCCCCCTCAGGTTGGCCTGGGTGTCTTTTAGCTGCTGCATGGGCGCTGCTGTCCTCACCCTCAATTCCTACACCAAAACCATCATCGAGCTGCGGCACAGACAGAGGCTCCGGCTAGAGGAGTCGCGGGCCGCCAGCCGTGCCCCGGCCTACGAGGAGGTGGTCCCTGGGGCTGGAGGGCCTGGGTTGTATTCCGTCAGCAGCTTGCTGCACTGCCCGAACGGCATGATGGACACGGTCTGGGCGGATGGCAGCATGGGTGTGGTGGGGGATGGGGATGTCCCCACACTCGTGCTGGTTGGGGGGTGCGGGCCGGAGGGTTGCGAGGACTGCGAGAGAGAGATGGATGAGATGGAAGTGGCCATGGAATTAGAGAGAACAGACTCTCCTTGTTAAAGCAACTGTCCCATCCCCTTTTTACCCCAAACGTAGTTCGGTGTCAGAGTTAGTTTAGTGCTGGAGCTATGAAGCTAATGCAGCTAACAAATCTATGGAATGCGTGGTTAGCATCATGCTAACTCACCTCAATATGTGTGGAGGGATTCAGTAATCCCTACTAGGACTTGCTTACTTGGTTTCCGACAATGTACAACTTACTGTTCTCCAACATGGACTAAAGTATGGACACAATGCAGGCTTCAGAATAGTGCTGCTGTTTGTAGCTATGCTAACACATTTCAGTCTGGATTTATAGATAACAGTGAGTCGTATGGTGACCGAAACCACATAAACAATTCTGTTAGAGTTTACTGAACAACTTTCAAGGCAAGTGTGTGATTGTATGCAGTTAGTGCAAAGCTGTAAGTCTCTATTAACCATTAGCATCATAGCTAATGAAGCAAACATGTACATTTAGCGTGAATGGAACGTTGTGTAAATGAAACATTTTGCCAAACTGCTGGTTTAAAGGCTACAAGGTAGAACCCTGTGTGAAATCTGGGGATCTTTCCTGACCACCGAACATGCCCAGCCTGTCGATCATGCTTGAACATCGGCCGCGTGAATGTATATTAAGCTCCAGGTGTGAGGCGCTGGTGCTGGGACCTTCTGCATTCGGCTCCTCGGATAAATGGATTTGATCTCTGGGAGCTCTTTGGAATGAAATTTCATGCAGCGCTTGAATGGATTACACTTGGATTGCATAAGGACATGATGCATTATTTTCAGGACTGTGTTTACTGTTATTATTTTTTTTCTTTACCCCCTCCCCCAAAGAACTGTGTATCTAGAACTGACTGAAACCTGCTTACACTATGGTTGTACATTAAGTGATGCATCTAGAACTGTCAAAACCTGGTGACATTATGGCTCTGCAGTCAGTGACATAACTAGAATAGACTGAAACCTGGTTACACTACAGCTTCACAGTTGGTGATGTATCTAGAACTGTCAAAACCTGGTCACACTATGGCTCTACAGTCAATGACATATCTAGAACTGACTGAAACCAGGTTACACCATGGCTGTATGGTCAGAAGCGTATCTAGAACTGACTGAAAGCTGCTTACACTACGTCTTTACAGTTGGTGATGTATCTAGAATGAACAGAAACCTGATTACGATACACCTCTAGAGTAGCAAAAAATCTAGATCTGACAGAAATCTAGTTATACTATGGTTCTGTGGTCACTGACCTACCTAGAACTGAGTGAAAGCTGCTTAGACTACGGCTTTACAGTTGGTGACATATCTAGAACTGACTAAAACCTGGTTACACTACAGCTGTACGGTCACTGACCTGTCTAGAACTGATTGAAACCTGCTTACACTACAGCTCTACAGTCAGTGACATATCTAAACCAGACTAAAATATGCTTACACCATGGCCCTTTGGTTAGAGGCATATCTAGAACTGTCTGGAAGCTGCTTACACTACAGCTCTATAGCCAGTGGCGTATCTAGAATGGCCTGAAAACTACTTACACTACGGCTCTACAGTCTAGAACTACTAGAACTACAGTCTAGGCTTATCTAGAACATCCATGAGCCCTAGAGTGATGTTTTTCCCCTCCACTCAGTTTAAATCAGAATGTGATTGGCTGATTTCTCTTCCTATTGATCTGACCTGTAAGGCCTTGGGTCCAGCTCCTGAAGGAGTGACCAATTTGGTGAGCTCGCCTGGCTGAATCTGCCTTAGTTACCACAGAGAGAAAGATCCTGGAAGATTTTAACCCTTTTGTTTACATCCAGAACTGAAGAAGCACAAAGAGTCTGTTCAATAAAAATGAACTAAAAATTAAACATAAATTCTGAAATTTGTTCTGAAGAGAAATACAGGTACTGTATAAACAAGAGGTCCGGATTCACCCACAATACCAGGAACCCCCTCAGTAGGAGAATAACAGTTGAACTGTTATTATAGTGTTGACAACAACAGAAGATGTGTTCATCTCCAGGACCTGGATGCATCAGGGTACAATAGTCCCTGATGGTTCTCTCGCAGTGTTCGACCAGGGTAGGGCAGCTCTTGTTTATCCTGGCTGTTACGAAAGAGCGAAGTCATGAAAATAGGAAAGCCAGATGAGGGCCGAGGAGCGGAGGGTTCCGACTCCTGGGAATAATGAAGGAAAGGATCCATGGATCCATCTGTAGACCTTTTCTCAGGATACTTGACAGGCATAGAGCTTTATGAGGCCTCCTCTGAAGGCCTAGATGGTCCTGAGGTGTTCCTTTTAGCCCAGAACCACTAGAACACACACAGAACAGCAAATGTGGACTTTTGGGCAGGTAGTCCATACATGCCGCTCCAAAGTGAGGGTGTGTTTGACCAACTGGTGCACCTACATGAACAATACATGTATCGAAGGATGCATGGCTGGGAGGGGGGGCTGTTCCGTCCAGTAAAGATGGAATGGATAGAGTGTATGGTGTGTATGAGAGAGAGAGAGAGGTCAGAGTAACAAACCATAGAGAAAGAGAGGAGAGAGAGAGAGAGGGAGAGAAGGGACAGGCCCAAAGAAAGGCGGGGTGCAGACGGAGAGCTGGGGGATTTTGTGAAGTCTGCTTTCCCGTGTTGGACAGAAGATTATGAGAGTAATCCTGTGTCGGATGGGGGAGGGCGGTGGGGGATGAACAGTAAATAGTATTATGACATTCTTTTTTTTGTTTGTTTCACAACAGACATCCTGATATTCCTCAAAAAAAACGATTACACAATAAACACTTACGCACATGCAATGTCTCACACACACACACACACACACACACGAGGGATAAGTGTTCTTATTCACTGTCGCCAAGTTTGACCTTGTAGTCCAAACACACACACACATACACACACAGCTAATCCAGGATTATAAATAAATATCGCCCCATGTAAAATCTCTTTTCCTCCCTATAAGAATTAAAGACAAAGTCATACACCTCCCCCCCCCCCAAACACTTCACATCACTGCATATCACTTCTTCAGAACCATGAAGCCAAATAAATTCATCAGATGATTCTAATCGGCTGCTCCTGAAGTTCATCATTTTAATTGTTTAAATAACTATCACTTCACTTCACTAATAAAGCAAATATTTTGTTGGAAGCTGTAATATTATTAAGAATATTTTATCATTTAGAATAAAACTAGAATGCATTTCCTCAAGAAAAAGCTATGGTAACTGTGGTTGTTGCTAGGTGATTACTATGGTGTTTCTAGGTGGTTACTAATGGTTGCTGAGGTGCAGCAGTCACATTCTTATGCCTCCAACTTTAACTTTTTAACTTTTTGTGAGAGTACTTTTAGAAGTGGACGTCTGGTTCTATTGACCACCACTGGGAACAGTTCTGACTCTTTGAGTGTCTCCAGAAGGGAGCATCTCACACCAAACCTGCACTGGACCTCTTTGTTTCCAATTTAGATGCTTCAGTGTGGGGGGGATTTTGGAAATGAAAACTCGCTGGCAAATTAACTCGCTGTCACACTGCTACACTTTACTGTCCTTCAGACACATTTTTCACCCAGAAAAGGGGAGGTACAGTCTCAAATAGCAGCTTGGCTAACTAAAAAACAAGCGTTCACACTCATCATTAAAACAGCCCACATTTAAAGCACAAATAAAATGGCTGAAAATGGGTGGAACGAAGGGTTGAGATACTCTAACTGCTCTAACTAACAGGAACGGATTGTTTCCAAAGCGACAGTAACAAATGAGACCTACACTCTTAAACTGAAACACTTCTGACTCATTCCGGTCACGGGGCTCGTCTCTCCTAACACAGTGTGTTTAACAGCTGATTTCTCCTCCGGCACTGCAGTTTTCTCTGGTTCCAGGAGCTCACAGATTGACGTGACGTCAGTGGCGAATGTAAGTCTATGGGCAAAATTTAATTAAGTAATTAAGAATTAAGAATTAAGTTCTAATAAAATTTATATCCAGAATGAGGTTCTAATGAAATTAATCTTTGGAATTACATCCAATAAATTTTATATTCAAATTAAGGGGTTTTGTAACTTCAAAAACTGTTTACAGAAAGTAACAATTTGTACTCAGTAGACAGAACAAGCTTGAATTTTGTGAAAGTAATTTAGGAAACAGACAGAAAACAGAAAACACTCAGTTTCTCAGAAAATTTTATTTCACAACACATGAGCCTTTTTGTTCCACCAGAAACGAGAAGAGAATTACAAAACCAACGTCTGCGTGACCCCCTGAAGATCCTGAAGATCATCACTAAAGCGACACACACTTTCACAGAGAGCACCCCCGTGGACTGACCCTGCGGCCGACCCACATCGGGTCAGAAAATGGAGGGAAAAGTCCTGCGGGGAGTCCCTGACTTCAGGACGGGTCAGAACTGCTAGACTACTCGCCACTGGACTGCTGGACAGACGGTAACACAGTATTTACAAAATGACCAGAGAGGTCACAGTAACAAACCGTAGAGAGAGAGAGAGAGAGAGAGAGAGTGGGTGAAGGAGGAGGGAATGGACGATCCAGCTTTGCTCTATTTGCTGGGCACGTACTGAATGAGGCGGAGGGCGTTATCATTATCCATCACACCCTGAATAAACTCGCCTTCAGCCAACCGCTCTGAGAGAGAGAGAGAGGGAGAAACAGAAGGAGGGATGAGCAGAGAGAGAGAGGGAGAGAGTGGGAGAGCGAAAGAGAGGGGGGAAGGAAAGAGAAAGAGAAGGAAGGAGGGAGGAGAGAGAGAGAAGCAAGGGGAAAAAGAGAGAATTAAATTAAAGTGCAAAACCTTTCAGCACACCATTCAAAAGTGTGGAATCATTCAACTAAAATTAACATACAGAATGAAGTTCAATTCAAGTTAATATTCAGAATGAAGTACTAATCAAATGAACATTTACAACCCAAAATGAAGTTCTAATAAAGGAAAGATTTTAATAGATAACAGATTTTAATCTAATAAAATACAGAATGAATTTAAATAAATGTAGTCAAAATAAAATGATAACTATATTTATGCCCAGAATGCTTTGTATTTCATAATCTCAAGGAAAAAAAACTTGCTTTCAGGTAATAACTTTTGTAGTTTATGAAATTTAAATCTGCATAAATCCTATAAAATAACATATATGTCCGTTTAAACATCCATAAGAAATGTGGTTAAACATGCGCAAGTCCTCACCGTTTTCATTCTTGTTGAAGTACGACCACAGTTTGTCTGCTCTTTTCTCCGGAGTGTTTTCATCCGCGGGAAGCTTTTCCTGCTCCTCCTTGGGAATCATCCTGAAGATGGCCTGGGTCAGGAGAAGTCATTAGTCAAAACATTGCTCTGCTATTGGTCCAATTAAAGCTAAATGGTATGCTTGACCAACCAAGAGCAAGTTCTTTAGCAAAATATGTGTAGCTCTGTGTTAGAGCTTTGGATGCAGGTGCACAATATCTGGAGCTGAATAAGATCTTAAAAAAATGTTGAGTTTGTCTCCCCCTGGTGGTTCAGTCATGCTTAGCCTTCGGAACAGATTTAGCATTAGCACAGAGTAGAGGGAGGCGAAGTGCTCAAATCTCACTAAATTTGAATAAAATTAATGTAAAACACACCATCTATTACTGATGTCACACAGCAATCAGTCGCATTGTGTTGGAGTGTGTTTTAGCATGCTAATCTCCTCACATCTGCCAAAGCAGTGAAATGAATTCTCAGTCTTTCCAGTCGAATCCAGCGCTCTTGTTAATAATCCGCTGTTATTTTTGGAAACTTAGAGAGTCTAGTAAGAGTACATGGTCGGCATGACCTTTGGCCTTTGTTGCTAGCTGCTAAATTGCTTCATATGTGCGGTGTGTGATAGATTTCACACTAAAAATGAAGTAAATTCAGTCTCCTGGTCTGTTTGAATAAGTATTCTCTCTCTGACTCTCTGGGCGTGCGGTTAATGGACCAAGTGTTCACTGAAACACACTGAACTGCTAACTGGGCCTGTGGAACTGCGAGTCCTCTCCTTCTGTTAGTGCTGAGCTTCTTTAGCAAAGCTAACGCCAAACGCTCCATCTGCATCTAATTCCGAGATCTGTGGAGTTAATCACCACACTAGAAATAAGCTCCATATCCCACTGACCCCCATGCGCATCTAATGAAGAATGCTCATTTACACAGTCTCCACGCGACCCATGCTGGAAGAGGCTAAGGCCTGGCCTAGGAAGGAAGGAGCGGTGGGATTCGCCATTTCTTTAAGATGAGTAAAAGCACTGATTTATTTGTATGGGCCTAATAACGGGCAGGCTGGAATTATTTAGCAAAAATGAAACTAGCACAACTCAGTTTGGCTGAATATTGGGGCAGCTGGTGGCCTAGTGGTTAGGGAGTTGCCCCTGTGACCAGAAGGTTGTGGGTTCAAGACCCAGGACTGCTAGTGGCACCTCTGAGGTTCCCTTGAGCAAGGTACCATCCCCACACACTGCTCCCTGGGCGCTGTGTTCCTGACTGAACCGCTGCTTCACTTGGTGAATGGGTTAAATGGAGAGAAAGAATTTCACACTGTGTGCTGTGGTGTGTTCACATATGACAAATGGTCACTTCACCATCTAAACTTAGAGAGCATGGCATGTTTTTTTACTTTGTTGGTCCCAATGGTACAACAGACTGGCTCTGTAACTAGCTAGTGCGTAACTTGACTTTTTTAATTTAACTTGAGTGACCGTATTGGGGCCGTATATGTCCAGTACTACGGGGAAAATGTTGTAGACAATCTCTAAGAGCAAGGATGCCGATCTTTTGTTTGTTCAATATGTAGCATCCTAAGGGCTAATAAGACAAAACAGCTGGATAGCAAGTTGTTATCTTTACGTTTCTGCACGTTGCACATGTGAAGAACCTGCATCCTGTTTTTCCATTCAATGTTTTCTTCAAAAATGATGTACGCCGCCTTGCCTTTTATGCTTTGTTAGCTTGTAGCTGCTAGCTATGTGTGAGTGAGTCAAAACCTTATTCTAGCAAGGGTCATGGAATTCTTACATTTCAGTTGTGATATATGCTTTGTAATTGCAATTGCGAAATGAAAGCTAATACAAATTTGGCTGAGGGAGTGGGGGCAACTTTCTGGTGGCCTAAAACAAAAGTCTGTCTGGGACAAAACAAACGTCCTCACGAGTCAAAACTGCTCAGTGACTTCAGCCAGTCTAACTTAGCAAGCTAACAATGTAAAAAAGCTTAAGATGGCAAAGTTTCCACTTAGCCAAGCTATTTGAAGTTCATCTCTAGCACACACACACACACACACACACTATTAACTGAGATGATTGTGCTCTAAATGTAGGTTTCGGTGGGGTCGTCAGATCTCAGATCAGTGTTTCCTCTTTAAAACTGTGGATAAATGTGGACCTGGACTTCAGCTGCAGCACCTTTAGCCAAGAAGGCAGTCGTTAAGCTTTCCATAAGGACAGCAGCCAAAGGTTCTGGCACCAAACCAACATGGCCTCGCTAAACATGGCCTTTCAGCCTCAGTCATGGCTCTTCTCTAGTTGGAGTGAGGGTCTGCGGTGAGGAATGGGGTGGGCTGGCAGAAAGTGAAACCTGGTGATGCTGCAGTGAAATTCATGTGTATTTGTTTGTTTGTTTGTGCCGTGGAACATTATTTGCCTGGGTTCCCCTGTTTGGACAGCAGTGTCCAGTTCACTCTATATATCTCCCTTCATCCCTGGCGCTTGTGATCTTTCAGTCTGAGGTTAATCTAAGCCAGATTAGACTGTCTTGTGGGTTCTGCACCACCACCACCCCCCCACCCCCACCCCCCCATCCCATCTCCACTCAGGTAGCCGTGCACTCCAGACCTACAGGTATTAATGAGTCATTTCCCAGCAGTTTCTTTAATGTACACAGAGGAAGGTTTTCATGGTCCATTACACTCCCCTGGCCTGACTGGGTTTAACTGGCAGCATTATTAGCACTCATTAACACTCATTAGTTATTAGTCATAAGATAAATTATTTATTAACCACCATTATTGTTGTCATTATTCAGCATCTACTATATATTATTCAGTAAATACTATAATAACTATAATAACTACTATGAATTATTCATTAAGTACTATAATTTACTCAGTAATTACATGAGAACCATATTTAGAAAGAGACCTGTGAGTGTGAGGACCCTTTTAAAAGAACCTACACATTAAACTTCTTTACCAGTTATCAGAACCTTTACATTATATGAAGGTTCTTTCAACTTTAAAAAGGTTCTTCACCCTCACCGTTTAAACAAAATTCTTAAAAATATTCTTAAAAAAAAGGGTTCTTAAAATGGTTCTTCTATGACATTTCTCATAGAACCTATGGCAAAGGTTTCTTTGAGCAATGCCATGAAAGAACCATTGTAGTTCCCTATAGAACCATTTTTGATTTGATATATATTAGCAGGAACCTTTATTTCAGGGCCCTTTTATGTTCTTCCAAGAATGTTTAAGGGTTCCCCCCTTTTCAGCAAACTATAAAACTTACAAGAATGATGTAAGAACCATCCACTGACAGACTAAAAATGGTTCTCCAATGTCTTCATGCAAAGAACCCTTAGTTTAAGGAATGTATAGAACCTTTTTGTTAAGAATAACGTGTTTTACTGCGTCAATATGGACCCCATTTACCCTGAACATTTCTCTCAACCTCTTAAATGGCCAGAACCCTCCAGGAGACCCAGAGAAAACATCTGCACCTCCAGGGTTTAAGAACCCGGGTTGCGCTGTGATCCGTGGTTCCTCATTAATAATCCTCAGCATGTAATAAGCCTGGGATTTTAAAAGGGTTTTAAAAAAAACCTCCAACCTTTTCTAATCCTGGTCCATTCATCCACGTGGCTGGTCTGAGTTGTAGGGCTTGTGTAGGTGGGTTTACTGCCCGAGCTCTAAACCTGTAATCCCACGGATTATTCCTGGTTTGGCCGATTCTATTAGCAGTCGGCTGCTGGACTAATTGCTGAGTTAAGACCCGCAGTGCTAAAAGAACAGCCAGTGCGTTTAATTTTAGGCCGTGTTTGGGGACCGATAAAGCAAGCGCTCATGAGATTAGAGTCCAGGACTGCGATAAGGCCCTGAGCCCACGCTGTTTATATGCAGGATGTTTTGGGACGTTCACACCAGACACTTAAACAGCCCTCATTCAGACTAAACACCATCACTGGACAGACCACATGTTGAGTCTCTCTGCAAGAGTTATATGCTGAGGGACTGTGTGTGTGTGTGAGTGTGTGTGTGTCTGTATGTGAGTGTGTGTGTGTGTGTGTGTGTTTGTGTGTGAGTGTGTGTGTGTGTGTTTGTTTGTATGTGTGTGTGAGACTGTGTGTGTGTGTGTGTGTGTGTGTGTGTGTGTGTGTGTGTGTGTGCGTGTGCGTGTGCGTGTGCGTGTGTGTGTGT
>JBBPCZ010024856.1:0-10943 GCA_037974445.1 Brycinus macrolepidotus
TTATTCTTTAAAGAACAATATTTTTATTTGGAAATTAGGAGAAATATTGTCAGCAGTTCTTAAAAACTAAGGCAAAGATGTTCAGTTCAATACTTGCACCTATAAAAGATCATTTTTGCGGTGGTCTCTTATTTTTTTCCAAGGGCTGTATATCATCACTATTAGCTACATCTCTTACATTGCAAAACAACCATTTTTGAACAACTCTGACACTCTTCCAGCCCCTGTACTCACTCTGACATGTACTCGATATGACATCAGCTTGCATCACATTCTCATACTTCAAACTCAGCCTAATTTACACAGAGTTACTTCTTCGGTAGGGACACCTACCTTGTACTTATACTCACTGGCCATTTTATCAGAAACACCTACCATATAGATGTACTTATTGGTGTAGGTTTACAGTTACTGACTGTTGCCCATCTGTTGCTGCACAATTTATCTGCCTCCCTTGCTTGGCCATCAGTGGAAAGAGGCCACCACCGAACCACCACTGATCCAATTATATAGATATGATTTGGGTGTTAGATCATTCTCATCCCAGCAGTGATATCAACACGGTAGTAGCAAGCTAGTGTGTTGTACCAATGTAAGCCTATCTGGAACAGCAGTGTTATGGTTGGGCTGCAGAATATCAGAAAAAATCTAAACCACTCTTAAAAATGCCATTAAAGGTGTTTTTTTGCATGATGCCATAGCAGAACCATTTTTGGTTCTCTAAAGAACCATTTGTAAAATTGTGTTTTCCATTACATGGGCCTCTTGATATTTGAAGAACCTCTACATGAAAGTTCTTTATACTTTTAAAAGTTTCTTCACACATCTCATTTAGAAAAATAGTTCTTTAGGGAAACTGAGATGTTCTTCCATGGCATTGCTCAAATAAACCTTCTGGCACTGCTGTCAAATGAAAGCACATTGAATAACCTCTGTGTCTGATAATTTGCTATACAAATAAACTTGCTTTGCCTCACCATTATTGATTCACCAGTGGGTTTTTTAATATAGTGCAATAATATTGCAGTTATAATTATAATTGCAGTATGTAACAATATAATTGCAAAACAGCAAGGCTGCAGCCATACAGTGCTGGGGGGGTACCTATTCCGTTGCCTGGTCAGAAGAAGGATGGGCAGGGAGGCTCACTCTTTTTCACTGTCTCTCCCTCAAACATAACAGCATCCCAGCAGCTCACCACAGACGAGACAGAGATGCCCTCCTCTACCAGCCTGGCCTGTTGATGTTGGCATGGAGCAAGCTGTCACAGAGCCTCAGCCCCACAGGAAAGTCCAATATTTGAACTTTTCACTCCTGTTTCGGCTGCGAACCCTGAAAAGGTCCAGCTTTGTCGAAGAGATGACAACCAGACTGTGAAAATAACCGCGACAGGGTTTGCCACGGCCCGCCTCGGATTTGCCATTTGCTGCAAGTGACTGTGCAAATTCCCATAAAATAAAAACTGAACTAGAATAGCTTGAGCTTTTTATGCAGTACCTTAAGCGGGCCTCAGCAAGCCTGAATATACACAGATCAGCCATGACAGTAAAACCTCCTGCCTAATATTGTATAAGTCCCCCTTTGTACTACCAAAACAGCTCTGACTCATCAAGGAATGGACCCCGCAAGACCTCTGAGGGTGTGCTGTGGTATCTGGCACCAAGACATTGACAGCAGATCCTTCATGGCCTGTAAGTTGCAAAATGAGGACCTCAGCGCATTATCCTGCTGAAATAGGCCACTGCCATAGAATTCCATAGAATCATTACTGAATAAGTTGTGGATTTTAGGTCAACCCGGTCTTGGGAGAGACAAAAGTGGCTTAAGCTTACTGCTGGACGATACTGATAAAATATAATAAAAATTCATTTTAAAAATACTTTAGTTAGCACTGATATTGAACACCATGCTGTATTATGTGTTATGAACTGTTATTTGATCTTTAACAAATCTAAAACCCTCTACAGCAAATGGAATATATTTCAGTTTGCAAAGTTTTTGTTACCCATCAATACCCCGAAAATCAGCATTGTGACCTATTCTTAGTCTGAAAACTATCAAAGAGCTTCATACAGAAAGGACAATCACAATGCTCTTGTAAATCTACATCACGTGCCGTTTAGACTTGGTTGATAATAATCACCTGCTGGCTGACTGCAAACAAATGAAAAACATGCGAAGTGTGCGGTGTTCTAAATTTTCATTGAACAATGGCCTGTTGTCTCACGAAGCTTCTCTTCTTGCCTGTACCACCTGGCCACTGCAGATGTCAGCTAATTAAAGATGATAGCTTAGAAAAACATTTGTCTACTTCCACTAAGCACTCAATATTTCATCTGAGCTTTTGAAAACAATGCAGGCGGTCCAGATCATTTTCTTTTAAGATACGGTATATTGTAAATTGAAATAGGACCCACACATGTCCATGGACCAAAACATGTCTAATATTCCAACAACTGTACGGGGATCATTGAGGCATTTTCGTTTTCTCAGAGGCTCCCTTCCTGAAACCCTGAAGGCACATTTAAGAATTTGTTTGGAATGTATCCAATGAGATTTTGACTTCTGTCCAACCAATACAGTAGGAATGATAGTGATGTTTGGAGAAACTGAGCACAATCCTGAACATGCATATATAACTCAGCAAGACTGGTGCATTTAACTGAACCCTTACTTTCAGATTGCTTAAATAAGCTACGAGCAGTGTTAGACTCATTTCATATGGGTTACATTTTAAATATCCTGCACATTTACAGCTGACTCCATGGAGGCCTTGGAGGTCTTTTTTTTGCAAGTGTGTGTGTGTGTTTCCTTGGAGATCAGGGTATTACTGAAATACTTAAGGTACAGCAAAAAAGGATGTCTACACAGAATATGAATATACCCCTGGTTTACTGCTGGGAGCGAAACAAATCCTGGAAGCACATTTCCTCATGATAGAAAATCTATTCTGGTTGAAAGACCAGTTATCTCTTTTCTCTTTTCTCTCAAAACGGGAATTTGATCTTTTTCATTATTTGCATAATTTAAATAATTGAAAGAGGTTTTTGATATCGGCTGGTTGCAGAGAAACTCACCAGCTCAGAGTTCATACAGTGGTGGTGACAGGAACCAGAGGTTGTGATGTACCCAACGTAAGTATAGCCATTTTATTTACTCTCCAGTAAATAAACCACCAGTGAACCTATTTTGACTTATAATGCCATGCATGTAGCTCTCCACCATGACTGGCTTCTAAAAAATACATTTTAGGCCGCAATCCTCAAAACGATAGTAAAACCGTCTCTCCAGCAAGAAGCGGTATGTTCGTAACTAATTCATATAACATCTTTCTGTGAGACAGCTTTTCGAGGAATTAAACTCTCCTGTCTGGTTCCAAATCACCACTGCTGGGATCAGTTCTCATTCGGCAAGTTTCTTAAGAATGAAGCGTTTCACATGAAACCACTCTGACTGTTTTTGTTTACATCCTAATAAATTCATTATGGAGGCCTTTTGATCAGTGAAACTCCTTTTTAAAGTGGTTCACGAACAAAGCCCAGCAAGTGAAATCAGAAAGCAATACAGGCATTGACAAAGTGGCATTCTGACATTTTTAAAATGTATCTTTTATTCGCTGGTTGGAAAAGGAACATAGGAAATTATGGCAGCTGTTGATAAAGACATCTGAGTTTCAAAACAGTTCATATCTTGATTTCCTGTCTTTCAATATTACGTGCCTTTTTCCTATGTTTACCAATCTGACTCTGAACTGGTTTAGGGCTTGGGACTATAAAAGCAGTTCTGGGTTGGATTTAGCTTGGCCTACATTCCTGGTCTATGTCTAATTATCTAAAAAAGAAAAAGACAGAAAGAACTATTAGTAACCTTGTGACGTCAACTGAACGCTTCAGTTGTCATCATTTTGCATCCCCTCTTAACTACATACACAACATACGACTTACACCTGAAGAAATAGTGGTTTCCGTGTAGTACCTAGCAAAATCTACTGATACACTATGTGGACAAAAGTATTGGGACGCATGACCAGTACACCAACAGGGACTTTAATGCCATTGCCCTCAAATACATAGACTTTATTATGGAGTTGGTCCCCCCTTTGCAGCTAAAACAGCTTCCACTCTTCTTGGAAGGCTTTCCACTAGATTTTGGAGTTTCTGTGGGAAAATTTGTGCCCATTCATTCTGTAGAGCATTTATGAGTTCAGGCACTGACATTGGACAAGAAGGCCTGACTCACAATCTCCGTTCCAGTTCATCTCAAAGGTGTTGGATGGGGTTGAGGTCAGGGCTCTGTGCGGGCCAGTCAAGTTCTTCCAGACCGAACTCATCCAACCATGTCTTTATGGAGCTTGCTTTGTGCACTGGGGCACAGTCATGCTGGAATAGAAAAGATCCAAATGAGCCTGCCTGTTGTAGTGTACATATGTAAAACCTTCCTACCAGGTTAGGCCAAGAACCTTATTTGTCAGAACATGTGAGAAACATGTTCAAATTCCATGCTTGAGATCAAAGAGCACACATGAGAAAATTAGCATTTATCAAACGTGTGCATGCACAGCTGCACATAATCCTTTGCATCCTATACTGTTCTGCTCATGCATGGCCAGGCATATTTATATGCAGCCCCCTTTAATGGTTAGATATGGTAAACAACTTCCCTTCAGAAGGCATCAGTACCCTTGGGGCATGGAAATGTTACATGAAAAAAAAAAATTGAAATAATATTTACATTTTACATTTTAACATTTTACATTACAGTCTTTTTTTTATTATTTTGACGGGTTATCAAACTGAATTAATACCAGTAAAGACGATTAAAAATGATTTGGGTGCAAATATGGATACTCACTAGTGGTAAACCACTTCAAACCACATGCCAAAACTTTAATAAAGAAAAGTTCAGGCACTGTCTGCATCAGTCGTCCTTTATTTTCGGATGTACTTTGATTTTATTTACTTTACATTTACTGTGAACATAAATCATCTGTCATCTGAGTCTCCCATCAGCGCCTCAAGCGTGAGGACCAGAGTCGATCATCCTGTCAGTTCTGCTGAAATACTGAAAAATGAAAGATCTCATATTTGCTTTACTTGTTTCCACTAAAAACTGTTAGATATAGAGGTGGTTCTATATGTGCACACATTCTTACATACGAGAAAAAAAACAGATAAATCGCTTCCCACGCATAGAAATGTGTATGCATGGTTTATGCACAAAATGAGCATATGCCAAGTTGATTAATGACCGAACATACATTTGTTGTGGGGGGTAAAAAATGCTGTAACATGATTGTTACATTGGCAGTCGAACATGTGGAGAGGACGCCCTTTGCCCCTTTGTGTCAGTAGTGATTTTTTTTTAACATGTTTTCAGAAAAAGGTGTAATCAGTTCCACATGGTTCAGGATGTTAAGCACCGTGCACTAATGTGGAAGAAACTCAGTAATAAAGGCTTCGATCATATTCAGTGAAGCTGTTTTTGTTACCTATAAATATATTTGGATTCGACAGTAACATTATTGTTACTAAAAGGTTGACTGACACTATCTTGAAATAATAATAATAATAATAATAATGAATTGTACATAAATGTCAATCTAAACATGCCATATTGGTTGTTATATTCTGTTAAAATGTTGGCTGCTTTTGTTGGTAAACAAGATAAGATAGATAAGATAAGAATGAACTTTATTTATCCCGAGGGAAATTCTTCTCAACCATAGTTGTTTGTTTGTTTGACTGATTTTGTTCTTGAATCATGTGTCTCTTTTCACATTTTAAAACCTGCCCCACTAAGGGTCTCTGCCCAGGCCTGGATTGATTTGTGTCAAAATTGGGTCTCTACACTGTGCAAAAAAAGGTTCTTTGGCTTGCAACAGCAGAACCCTATTTGGTGCTATATCAAACCATTTTTAAAGTTATTTTAAAAAAAAACATACACACGTTCCTTTAAAAGAAGGGTTTCCGTCATAGAGAAGAACCACTTAATCCGGCAAAGAAAGATTTAAATGTTGTTTGGATGTTCCAGGTTCTATATAGAACTATTGTCTTTATTAAAGAACCCTTAAAGAACCTTTGGTGTTTTTAGGTCTTGGTTCTGGAGGCTTTAATCACAGCAAGATTCATATAAATAGTTTGTGACCTGTGTGTGGTTCTAGGAAACACCTTAGGCGTAGAACTTTTACATTATGTGGGAAGGTGTGGACATTTAAAAATGTCCTTTACACTAACATCTCATTTAAAAAGTGCTTCTTCAAAGAATCATCCACTGAAAGATACACTAGAGAACAAAAAGTGGCTCCAAATGGTTCCGAAGCACCTTTTTTGTACCTGCGTTTGTAAGAGCGTACAAATACAGGAGCAAACCAGTTGTGTACAATCAGGTTATACATGCAGCATCCATTAAATGTCGCGACTGAAGTTGTCACTAAGATCAGAATGGCAGCTGTTACTTAAACATTCATCCTGACGGTGAGTCATCAGGGTGTCTGTTCCCAACCCCCAGTCAGCAGCAGCTGATATTAGCTCAACAATCTTCCCCTTGAAATGCAATCCCAATCCTAGGTGAAGAAATTAGAGAATATGAAAGGGCTTCCCGCCAGCCCTGAGCTCTATTCAAGTGCTTTCTTTCAGGTCCCGCCAGAATAAATTCCCTCCATAAGAAAGTTGGCCCAAACTCCATCCCACTGGGCCTGGAGGAACAAGGTGACCCAGCTTCTGCGTTGATGATAAACTCTGGTCACAACATACGACCTACACCCGAAGAAATAGTGGTTTCCATGTAGTACAAACCTAGCAAAATCTACTGATACACTAAATGGACAAAAGTATTGTGACGCCTGACCATTACACCAACAGGGTGTAAAGTCTATGTATTTGCCCTCAAATACATAGACAATCTCCATTCCAGTTCATCACAAAGGTGTTGGATGGGGTTGAGGTCAGGGCTCTGTGCGGGCCAGTCAAGTTCTTCCACACCAAACTCATCCAACCATGACTTTATGGAGCTTGCTTTGTGCACTGAGGCACAGTCATGCTGGAACAGAAAAGGTTCTTCCCTAAACTGTGTCCACAAAGTTGGAAGCATGGGGTTGTCCAAAATGTCTTGGCATGCTGAAGCATTAAGATTGGGCTTCACTGAAAAACAGGTTTGTCCCAATACTTTTGTCCATATAATGTACCTACATCTTCTGAAACCAGCAAGAATGGTCAAAACATTTCCTTCAAACTTTTATTGCTTTTATTTAGGAAATACAGGCAGGCAGAGGCAAGACAGGGCTGATTTCAGAAGAAGCAGTAAATACTGCAAAGACAGAATTACATTTTAAAATTCTGTGCCAATATGTTAATAAACCTGGCTACACTCTTAAATATAAATGTTTCTAAAAGGTTCTTGACTTGGATATATGGTTCTAGAAAAAAAAAATTAGATTATGTGGAGGTTCTTTAAACTTTAAAAAAACATCTTTAGAGAACCTTTCTATGGCATCACACAAAGACCACTTTATGGCACCTTTATTTTTCAGTGGGTAGTAGGGAAGTTATTCCACCCCAACTCCCCCCAGTTTTCACCAATCAGAAATAAACTACAAGGGTGATATCACTACTGTGCCCACCCACCACCCTCCTGGGCTTACAGGAGACGCCTGAAGACTGTTTATGAGGTGTTCATGAAACAAAATATAATTTTAACGTAAGGAAGTAAAATTTTACATCTGGGTTGTAGCTTGATTAACACTCATTTTAATCCGAGATGGATCATCGGTCTAAATCAACAGTTATTTTAGTTTCATTTGAAGTCTAAAATGTATTCTGGCAACCTCATGACCTCCCAGCCTGGGAAAATTGCAACACAATGTAATGCAGGAAGACTGACCACAGAACAATAGACCTACTCACATTTCTTACATGAACTCACTAAAGTGCGGTAAACTGTCTGTGAAAATTTAACTTACATCATTTTCAGCCTGCTGAACACGCCTACATACTGGTACAAATTTCCAATGTTTCGGTTTAGACTGACAGGTTAAATTTCAGAGTGTTTCCTGATTGTCTTTTACCTTGAATTTAAGAAAAATATAGTGAAAAATTTAAGAAAAAATATTCTCTTTACTCTTTATACTATTCTTATTCCTATTCCTATACTACTCTTTCAATTTACCCCCATAGCAGGGTAACCACAGAGCACATCATGCTTGACACAAATGTAATATTTTTATGAGATTTCTGCACTGCTGCTATTTGTAGCAGACAGAAATGGGTATCTTATATAGTTTTGAAAGGTATATAACAAACAACCTTTAAGCTATAGAGGCTGAGACAGAGTGTTACACCCTTCCCTACTGTATGGTATGATCATAACATACATATACAGATGATATGCAGTGACCATTTATCACACCACAGCACACAGTGTGAACAGTGAGTTCTCTGCATGTAACCCAATCACCAAGTGAAACAGCGGGCAGCCAGTAATGCAGTGCCCGGGGAGCAGTGTGTGTGGGGATGGTACCTTTCTCAAGGGAACCTCAGTGCCACTGGCAGTCCTGGGATTCAAACCCACAACCTTCTGATCGCAGGGGCAACTCCTTACCCACCAAACCACCAGCTGCCCCTCTTGAGCTCATGAATAATTACAGTCAAGCCTTGCATTCTGAAAAAAGATGGCAATGAATGATTCAGGAAAGACGATTTGTGGCCTCAGCATAAAACCGATGCCTGTCTTGCCCCAGACGCAGTGTGGACAGAAAGTAATATAACAACACAGCTAATGCAGCACAAAGTCATATTAGTAATGTGTTGGAAATTACTGTACAAGTTAATATTCCAAAGGAGAAGAGAGGAACATATTGTTTAGCCCAGGCCTCTTATCAGCCTGTGATCTCATAAACCACATTGTTTTCGCTCTGCAGACACAACTCAAGGAGGAAGACATGCAGTCACAAAGCCATTGTAGCAAATCAGTAAATCACTTCTCCCGTCACTTATGGGTTGGAGAAAAAAAAGCTCCATGAGAACCGGCAACTGATTCGCCTCTATTGTTTGTGTAATAAAACACTGTTGAGCGCTGCTAAAAAAGGTAAATAGCAATTGTTTATTCACAAAAAACCACTTGACGTTGAAAGCTGGCAGTGCTTCGCTTTTTGAGGAAAAGCTTTTGTTTGCCTCTTAACCCATGCAGAAGTCTCTCGGGATGTCATTAGGTGGATAATTCTTTTCTTTTGTAGCGACAAACAAGTCAGCTTAAGTGTGTAACAATGACTCTTGGAAACAAGTGCCTCACCAAAGCTATCAAACTAGTCCACAAACTCAGAACTTCAGTCGTTACATGTATGCATATGCAGTTACACATACAGTTGCCCTCAGGCCCAAGACAGTAGACATTTGAAAACGAGGGGAAAAAACACATAGATCAAAGGAGCTTCTGAAGCAGCACATTTTTCAACGTGTATTGCTTATTTTTAAGACTTTATTTTACATTTGAGTTACTGGTGCGGTGCAGTGGTTGGCTGCAACATGCCTATGCAACATGCCTCCTACATGATGCACCCACTTCATAGATCAAATTGGATGGCCCTACTGGTTGCACAACCTCCTAATGTTCAGGCAAAGTGGGCCAGGGTTCACTTTTCAAACTTTTCTAGCTGCAGTTCTGGATGTTAACCTGCGTCATCCTCATACTAATCCAGGAAGTTATCTGAGGGGTTGTGATGTGTATTGAAGTGCGTGTGTCATGTATCATGCATTGTGTAGTCTGTTAAACTGCAGATAGAACCTTCTCAGCCAGAGTTTGCATGTTCTCCCCATGTCTGTGTGGGTTTCCACCAGGTACTCTGGTTTCCTCCCACAGTCCAAAAACATGCACGTCGGGTAAATTGCCCCTGTGTGTAACTGTGTGTGTGCATGTGTCTGTCTGTGTGTCTGCCCTGTGATGAACTTGTAACCTGTCCAGGATGTTTATCTACCTTTTGCCCTGTGACCGCTAGGATATGCTTCAGCACCCTCAGCCACCCTGCTCAGAATGATAAACTCAGATAACAAATGTACAGATGAATGAGTTACTGGTGACCCTGGTATTTAAGTAGATCCGTATTGAGTCTATGTACGTGTGTATAGCGTTAAAGAACTCACTCTGAGCGGCTTTGAATTCTTTCAGTGAAACTCAATCTGTACAGATCATTGAACTTGTTTTTCCATTAAAACTGCCTCCATTCAATCCATAGGTTTTCTACAGTGGGCAGACTCAATAATGAAAGGTTTGTAATGAGATTACCGTCTTTGATATGAGAAAATATGAGATTAAACCATGCAAAACAAATGCTGCAACACAGAATCAAGGAAACTGAGCAAAAATGGCAATGATGAGAGCACAAAAAAATATTTATTTTCTGCTTTATAACAGAAAGTAGATCAAAGATCAGGGTCAGACAGGTTATTGATGTGTACATATATATATATATGTAATGCTTGAGTATGAGAGGTCCTAAAGGACATTATCCATACTTGGTCTCACACATACATTACTATTCTCTCTTACACACACAACTAAACCCTCTTATATGTATCATCATACCATTGCACATACTACAATGATAGCGAATGTAAGAAAGAATGAGTGACAGTAAGACAGAATGATGGTGACAGTAAGACAGAATGATAGCGAATGTAAGACAGAATGATAGTGACAGTAAGACAGAATGATAGCGAATGTAAGACAGAATGATAGCGAATGTAAGACAGAATGATAGCGAATGTAAGACAGAATGATTGCGAATGTAAGACAGAATGATAGCGAATGCAAGACAGAATGATAGTGAATGCAAGACAGAATGATAGCGAATGTAAGACAGAATGATAGCGAACCTAAGACAGAATGATAGCGAATGTAAGACAGAATGATAGTGACAGTAAGACAGAATGATAGCGAATGTAAGACAGAAT
>JBBPCZ010024875.1:0-14162 GCA_037974445.1 Brycinus macrolepidotus
TTGCGCGTGAGAGCGTGAGATTGAGGCTGAATGTGTGACTGTCACGCCGGATGCGTGAGAGTTGGCAACCCTGCTGAGGCCAGCACAGCTGCCCAAGCCTCCTCACATTCTACAGAGGGACTATAGAGCACACGTAGAGCATTCTCTGTAGTTACAACATGGTGTGTTGTGGAAATTGTTGTCTTGCAAATTGCAAGGCCCTTCAGAGGATAGTGAGGACAACTGAGAAGATCATCCGGGTTTCTCTCCCCTCTGTCATGGACATTTTCACCACACACTGCATCTACAAAGCCACCAGCATTGTGGATGACCCCACTCACCCCACACATACCCTCTTCTCCCACCTCCTGTCTGGCAAACAGTTCTGCAAAAACAGGAAACAGTATTTTCTCTCAGGCCATCAGACTCTTCAATCAAAAGTGAATCATAAACTGTACCCACCCATACACTCACACAAAAACACACACACACAAACACACCCTTGAATGGAAGTTCTTCCTTCTCCTAACACAGTACATATACACACTGAACTCTTCTACCTCAAACAAAACAACTTACACCCCAACTGGCACTATATATACAATTTATTTATTATTTAATGTTAACATTCTCATTACAATGAAGGCAAATAATTCATGACTTACAGACAGCTCCGTAATCGAAAGAGTCAGGAGAAATCTCAGGAAATATTTGTCTGATTTCTGTCAAAATTTGCAGATGGTATTGCTGTGGACAGTGTTGGCCAGTATTTATGATGCATGTATTTAAAATACAAAAAAAAATGACATACTCTTAGACTTGGTGAGAAACTGTGAACTACAACAAACGGCAGTGGTGGGTTGACCGCCTGCTGCTTAATGATGTTGCAGCAGTGTTGTTAAAGACAGTAAGGCACAAAACACATGTAGTTGTCTCACTGAACGGTACAGCATTTTTACTCTACAAAACTACAAAACATATGTATTTTGATATAATATGAAACCAGGTTCAAACGATCAAATACAAATGACAAAGTTCTAATGACAAATAAGAAAATTTTGTATTTGAAATAGGTATTTTAAAATATAAAGATACAGTGGTTTCAACTGAGACATGGCAGAGCTGCTGTATTTCAAAGTTTATTTTGATACACTTACATTTAGCTTATTTGGTGTCTTTTCTGATGAGTCTTTGCCCATCCCTGGCTATGAGACCAAAAGGTGACCGAAATCATGTTCTTCAAACTTTTGAACCACTTAAAAAACGGTTGCATTTTCTATTACATTAGATGTACCCCGCTGTCCTCTAGTATCTGACACTGGCATGAGTGTATAAGGCACAGAGGTGTTACTGAAGTATTGTTAAGACTGGTCCAAATTCAAATAAATATCCAGGTAAGAACTGTTCTGTGGTCAACTGAGGAAAGACTAAAGTCTGGACAACACAAACTGTGCATCAGCAGATGGACTACAGTCTTTATCTGTCCACCAATAACGTGGCACTACAAGACTGCTAATAAAATGGTGAATGTAGTTCTACCTTCTAAAAAAGCTTCTGGTTTATTGGCTTTCTGTCGATACACGAAAAACAGTGTAACCTTGGCCATAATCCAGGTATCTTATCAAGTCCTACTTGAAGCGCCTCACTTTGCTTCAGACAAACCTCAGCTGCATATATCAAATCTAGCAGTAGAATTTAGTCCACTAATGCAAACCCAGGAAAGGTACAAATCATGAAGACAAAAATGACAGTAAGCAATAGTTACAGTGTCAAAGAAGAGGTTTGTCGTCTTCTGTCTCTTCAGAAATAGAGTGCACTGCACACCAGTGTGGGAAGAAGACCGGTGTAACACATAGGTGATATCAGTACGGTCTGTACTATCCTTCTTGGGTCTTGTCAGGAACACAGTGATGTTGTTGCTGGGAAAACTATAGTGGTGTCTGTGTTCATTGGTCATTGGCTAGCTTCTCTTGCTTTCTGATTAGGTTCTCCTCCATCCATTTTGCTGCTGGGCTCATCCAAGTCTGCAGGGAGCTGCTGAACAGGTCAGACTTTCATAATAGACCTCAAAATCGCAATACTCATTTACAGCAATGTAGGAATGAGTTTCCCAAGGCTAGACTAGCTGCTATCTAAAACCAGTAATGAAGCCTCCACACACGAGCTAGTTCAGGTGTTTTATTGCTGTCTCTGCAGTGGTTCGCAGCTTCTATCACTCCATAGGGAAAGAACAGATGAATCAAATTCTACGGCTCCTCTTCTACCAGTCAAAACAAACAGTGAATTTTGATGTTGCCAGAGGAAATATACTGTCCCCATCTGTTTCCATGATGTAAAGGGCCAAAGGTTTGGACCACACCTCATTCACTTTCATTTTCTATTTTCAGCATTTTAGAATAACAGTAATGTCCTCAAAATAGTAAGAGAGAGCATATGTGGATGTGTTATAATCTTTTTAACCTTTAGGGAGGCTTGCATAGTGATTAGATTGATGTAATGATTTTGGCTGAAACTATGCGGTGGGGGAGGCATGATTTGTATTTACTTTGGTAAACAAACCAACAGACAAACAAGCAAACAAACAATTAAAATATATGTTTTGGAAATGAATTCATGCATACACATTAATTTCACTATTTGTATTCAGCCTACAAAATCTGAGCATTTAGAGAGTATTTAGATTTGAAAAGGCATTTCCATTTGGTTCCATTTGGCACCATTACTTTTAGGAGTTCAAGAGAACCAGTTATATAAAGGGAAGAAACTCCGTATACTTTCCAGTCATACCTTCAAGGAGTGTTCAAAGTTCTGTTTAGAACTACTAACTACACTAAGCTTTTTTTCTGACTTGTACCAACAGTGGAGCCCATTTAATGCAGTATAGAACCAACATATTCTTTACAAATCACATACAGAAGAGTGTCCGTCATAGAGGAATAATTTAACCAATGAGGCATTTTAGCATGCAATTGGTCCAGCGAAGAATGATATAATGTCAATATGGCATGAAGAAAACACTGCAGAGATGCCCAAAGCTGTGTGTATGTGAAGTTGTTTGTATGCAGTGAACTAGTGTGTTTGTGTTTGTGTGTGTGACGGTCCAGTGGGAGCAGTTATTATATAGAGGGTGTTGGGAAGGTCAGGCAAGTCAGCCTTTTTTACAGGATGTCAAGCAGGCTGTTTGGAAGGCTTATTATGGCTGTGTCTTTGTGTATGTTTGTGTGTGTGTGTGTGTGTGTGTTTGTTTGTTTGTATGTGTGTGTTTGTGTGTGTGTGTGTTTGTGTGAACTGTCAGAGCAATACCCAAGCAGAAAGCTCAGACAGGCACTAATTGCTCTGAACACTGGGAAGATTGCAAGTGCCTACAAATTGGTGTGTGTGTAATACATGTGCTGTACATGTGAACTAAGTGTGTAGTGTTCATTTACTGACCACACTATCAGAAACACCTACTGAATAGGTGGACTGTGTAGGTTTACAGTTATAATTACAGAAGCCCACCTATACAGATCTGTTCTACTCAATCCACCACTTTATAAGAGAACACCACAGACCCACCGCTGAACAGATATTATTAGCCTGGTAGGGTAGTTTTAGTACAACAATGATTGTAGTGGCATAGTAGTGTATGCCTCTGGTATGAATGTTTTAAGCACTGTCAATGTCACTGCAAGGTTGAGAGTGGTTCAACACCCAAAAATATCTAACCAGCTGTGGTCCTGAGTCTTGACACTGCACACTAATAAAGGGCTACTGGAAAACCCAGACAAATTGTACCCTGAAAATGATGAGCTTCAACCATATTTTGTGCCAGCAATGCAAGTGTTTGTAATACATTGGACTGTAGGCGTTTTATGCGTTGTAAAGGTGAGTTTGTAATCCTATGTTGCACCTACCATCTGGCACAATCTGTGATTGACATTTTGGGAGCACTCCTGTTTTTCTCTCAGCGAGGAGCTAACCTCAGTGACTCTACCTCATCTGCTAAAAAAAGCCCAACCTGTCTGTGTTTCCCTTTCACAGTGTGATTGCCATTAACCCCTTAAACCCTAAATGTCAAGGGTTCCGTTTCCATGATCATAACGCAAGTGCAAAAAAAAAAAAAAACTGGATTTCTGCACATTGTCGTTGAATGTAGATGTATTATGTAAAGTTCAAAATAGATCATTTTACAGATTTCCTGCTGATAATTAGTAATAAATGCTAGGCTTTCCCAAACTCAAATGAAAACGTATCTTTATACGTTCATGCATTACTCTTACTCTAACCAGGGTCATGGGGGGTGCTGAGGCCTATCCCAGTGGTCATAAAGCCCACCAGGGCGGATACATTCACATCTAGTGGCAATTTAGCATCTCCAGTTCGTTTGACGCACATGCACATAGACTATAGGAGGAAACAGGAGAAACCCCATACAGATAGGGGGAGAACACGGACCCAGGCCGCCCCAGCTGGGAATCAAAACCACAACCTTCTTGCTGGGAGTTGACAGCACTACCCACTGCACCACCATGCTGCCCTATCTTAAAACAGCTGTATGCAAATTTTGGGCCCCTGTGGTAAAATTGCATGCTATGTTGTACTTTTTCCAATATGTTAAACTGCCCAAAACTTATATTGTGTGTCAGGCATACGAATGACTTCACGTATGGTGATGTTATTGTCATAGTGTCCAGTCTTGTCTTTTGTCATTTGTTTTTTTGCAAATATGACATATGACTTATTACTTATTTATTATTGATTTATTTCTACCTGCCGCCATGTTTATGTGTACAGATACGGAAAAAACATAATGACCACCAGGGTCACTTGTCGCGCATGTGTCCATCTGTCTTCTGTAGCCAACCCTGCTGTTTCACTCTCGGCTAGGCTGTTGATTAGGAGGCTTTTTTCATCTACTGCGCCGCATAATGGTTCTATAAATATTCAGTGCGAGCTGCGCTACACGGCGAGAGAGACGGCGGGTTGAGAGACAGGCGGCCACTGGAGGAGAGAGGGAAAAGGAGATGAGGTGGAGACAGAGCGAGCGAGAGGAAAGAGAGAAAAGGATGAGATTTGGGAGTCTCAGCCAAATCAGATTTGCTCGCTGGTCTGATATGTGATAATGTGAGTGGGGAGGGTGCGTGGTTAGAAAGCAGCGGTGTGTGTATGCGTCTGGCGGTAGAATAGGCAGAGTAATGGATTGGGGCATGTGAGTGTGCGTGTGTGTGAGTGTGCGTGTGTGTGTGTGTTTTTTTCCTCCTGCATTGCTCATTGCCCTCCGAGATTTTCCAACTTGGCTGCAAGTTTGCTTACAAGCCCTGTGCTGCGCTGTCAGGTAAACGCCTGGACGAGAGGGATGTTGTTGTTGTTGTTATTGTTGTTGTTGTTGTTGTTGTCTGCGGCTAGTCCCTGAGAAGCATGCCACTCATATTCACAAATCTCACCTCAGAGCTCTTCTCACCTCTTCTGACTCAAACTTTTCTTACCAATATGAGGAGTAATTGCATGTTTTAAAGGCCCCCTCCCCACAAAAAAAAAACAAAACAATTATTTACATCTTTTTACAGATTTTTTTTTACAGATATTTACAGATTATTTACATCTTTCCCCCACCCACCTCATGATTTGGCTATCCATGTCTTAGGCTTGACATTTGCTTCCTGGGCTTTTCTGCACTGTTTAACAAGTAACTGAAGCATCATTAGCATTATGCAAAAATCCTGTTACCAAGGTTTGACCCCATCAACAGCGCTTGACCAGCCAGGGCATTTTTGGTGTCTGTTTGTTTCTTAAGTTCACTGAGGCCATGAACCAGTGTTGCTTACAAGCAATAGAAGATTGCTTGTAAGCAGTTTGCATCATGCAAAACATGACACTCTTTCTTCAAACCATATGAAGGTGAATCACACCAAACTAGATTGTGGTTTCGCACATATTGTTATCTATGTCAATGGACAAAATTATGTGGTTTAACTAGAAACACTAGTAGAATCTTGATACTTGAATCATATCTGCACTTTCAATTTTTTTTTAGATTGCAGTGTGTCATACATTGTCAGAACCACATAAGCAAGTCTGTTTGCCTTTACTTAACAACTTAACACTGATTGAGGCGAGTGTGTGAAGATTTGAGGCTCAGTTACACTTACGTTTGCCAACCAATATCACAAGTACACAATTATATTATAATATATTCGGGCTCTATGAGGGATTTCTGGGATAAATACATTTCAGTGTGAAACTTTGGTGTCCAAACTTGCTGTTGTTTTGTTGTGACTCTTTATGTAGTAGTGCTAAATATTTCATACGGAGGAAAAGTTAATTTAACCAATATGACCACTGACTATAAATGAACACATAAAGGATAGACTTTATGATACGTAGTCAGTTGCAAGACTGGATTATTGTCTTCGCTTCTGTGGTTTTAATCCTAGACAAGACAAGGTAGCTTGCTAATCTCTTCGTTAGCCCCTTGGTTAACTAAAAGCTCCACACAGGTCAACCACAGCGGTTCATTGACTCATTATTCAAGCCACTTATCTTTAATCAGGGTCATGGGGAGTGCTGGAGTGTATCACAGCTGTCACAGGGTGAAAGCCAGAGAAACACCCTGGATGGGTCTCCAGTCCATCGCAGTGCAAACACACTGACAAACACACGCACACCTAGAGGCAATTTATCATCTCCAATGCACCTGATGTGACCCCACCAAAGTTGCATATACCAAGTTGCATATAGTGTGTAGTACCAAGCTGCGGTGACTATATAATTATCTGATATAATTATGTTCACGGTTCGAATCCGGGTCCTGGCCTTGTGTGTGTGGAGTTTGCATGTTCTCGTGGTGGTGTGGGTTTCCTCCGGGGTCTCCGGTTTCTCCCACAGTCCAAAGACGTGCGCGTCAGGTGAATTGGGGATTCTAAATTGACCGTAGGTGTGAGTGTGTGAGCGAATGGTGTATGTGTGTGTGCCCCCTGTGGTGGACTGGCACCCCACCCAAGGTGGGTCCCTGCCTCGTGCCCGTTGGTCCCAGGATAGTCTCCGGGTACCCGCGACCCTAGTAAGGATTAAGCGGTTACAGAAAATGAATGAATGAATGAATAATTATGTTCACTTTTGTCTATTTACTGTTTATGGTGGGCCAGTTAACCAACTGGCTAACTGTTAGGTTAGTTCTTTTTTTTTTAAGCGTAGCTGCACACAAGTCAGTATACTGCCGCCAACCACTCTACTTATCCACATTTTTGCCGCAGATTGGTGTGCTATACACCAGGTATGTATTTATCTGGTATAATTACATTCCTTGCAATTTAGTCAGTAAGTGAGTTGGCTAGCTTGAACCAACATTAAAGATTTTTTTCATAACCTATCTTCTTGTCCAGCCCTGGCCACACCCACCTTACAAGGTAATGCAAATCACTGGTGTGACTGTTTTAGGCCTACTGCTTTCAGGGCAAATCATATTAGCATCCGCTACCTGTTTTCTACGGGTAGTTTCAAAGTAGCTTGAACAAAATCACCTACAAATATAAACTGAATTGTAGGTGAGCAGAAAATTGTGCATATTAGTTTTTTGGCCTGTCTGTTCCTAAAATAAAATTAAAAAAAAAAACGTGTTTGTCAGAAAGTCATTAACGTTTAGGACGTACCCTTGCCCTTTCTGCTTGGGCCCTCGGCTGGCTGCCCCATACAGAGAGATTAATTATAACTCTCAGTGGGGAGATGGCTGCCTCTTCTCACTTGCATTGTAGTCACATACCTGCGTGTGTGTTTGTTTGTGGGTCTGTGTGTGCGTGTGTGTGTGAGATCAAGATGGAGAGAACCCTGGGAGGACGGTGCAATATCTGCAGGAACACAATGCTAATGCTGGTGCTAATTCTGCACCACTAATTCAGTTTCTCAAAGCTCAGTCTTGCACATCACAGATTCATAATTGCACATTACCACCAATGTTATTCAAAGGAGTGATATTACTCAAACTGATTGCAACATTAGATATAATATTAAAGATATTACAGGATAAACATTACAGATTAATTTAAGGCCTCAGTACCTATCATCATATTCTTTGTACTTTCGCTCATCTGTTTCATTCTGTATAAATTTAATATTCAAATGTATCCTACAGATGTTGCCTACGAGTGCCAATATTTATTTAAATTTTTTGAGGGATCTATATATATATATATATATATATTCCCTTTGTAGTTATATTTTCTTGGCTAAAAGCTTACATTTAGCTTTCTTTTCCCATCTTAATCTTTTTTAATTGTAAAATGAAATCATGGAATGACAGAGCTTGGCATGTCGATGTTGGAAGCAGGGTTACGGGACATAAAATCGTATGACAATAATAGCAATTTTATTGCTTTTGCTGGGATCTTCTCACTCACAGTGCTTATTTAATGCCTCATAAAAGCATGTGAACTGAACTCTACACTAGTTCTGCAAGTCTCTTTTTTACCAAAACCTTTGGCAGTTTAAGTCAATTTAGCAAATTCTTTACGGTTTCGAGTGAGGATAAAAACACTATCATATGACCAAAATGATAACAGTTATGGTACACTGATGCTTTTTTATTATTATTATTTTTTTATAATTATTGTCTTGTAAAGGGTGACAATCTAGTTACAAAACTACCTAGCTAACATTATCAACATCTCTGCTACCCTCCATATTGTTATGGTTATATTTACACACTCATCATAGAAAATCATGAAGGCTTGATTCTACACGATTCAGGGTTGCCAACTCTCACGCATCTGGCGTGACAGTCACACATTCATTGTAATTTTTTTCACTCATGTGCACTCATTTCCGACTGACTATAAACAAGCTCTAGTTTTACGTAGGCTCTAAACTCCTAATTAGACCACTGCAGTGTCTAATGAGTTTCTCTGACTTATGATCCGCTGAAAACAAACCAAACACCACCCCCGTCGCCGCTCACCACTCCCGACATCGGCCACACACACCCCAAAATCTCACTTAAAGGTTTTTGGACAAGTTGGCCGCCCTGCGATTGTATGCAGTGTGTGCGATTGTGTAGACATGCGTTAGTGTGTGAGAGCACTATATCATCAGCCCAAGTGGTGTTATGCTAAAACAAATAATGTAGAAGCTTTGAGCAAATTTAGCTGAATTAGTAAGTATAAAATTACCAAACAGACAGTCAAACATGCAATGATATTTAGATTTTTTTTTTGTAGAAAATTTTATTATTTTGACTGATTTTGCAGGAAACATGAACCTTTGTAGATGAAGGTGCAGGGTCCACTAAAACCGTTGCCAGAATCAGAGCCAGCTTGTTCCGCCTCAAATGAAGCTCCAAATGAAAACATCAGCAGATATTGAAAGTGAAAGGACATCATGTGACTCATTGATAAGGTGGGCGTTCCTCCTCCCAGAGTGTTTTTTTTTTCTTTTCTTTTTTTTTTGAATGTTTGCACCTGCAGCCAGCCAAAAAGGTATCAGAAAGTGGTCATGCGGCGCAACACTTTCACTCTCTGCTCTTAATTCCCCAAACAGACTTTTAATTACTTCATTAACCTTTCCAGCAGAAGCGGCAGAATTATTTAGGGGGGAGTTTTAGTCCGACTTAGCACACGGAGAGATTAGAGGATAGGGATGCTGTGAAAATAAATAACTACGATCCCCATGGGAGAAAGGGTGTGTGTGTGTGTGTGTGTGTGTGTGTGTGTGTGTTTGTGGTTGGAGGAGAAACTGTACTGGGAGATAGTTTGAAGAGCTTCTTCTTAGATGTGGAGACAGAATGAATTAGCTGGACCCTAAGGCAGGGAAAAGAGGAGGAATTGAAGAGGAAGAGGGATAGAGGATGGATGGATGGAAAAAAGAGAGGAGGGACATGGAACTGCTCTCCTCATTTTTTTTTTTTTGGTGCCCTCTGATGTTTATGCTTCCCTTGTCTCCTCATGTTACCTCTGGTCTGTTACTGCCTAAATCTCTCTCTCTCTCTCTCTCTCTCTCTCTCTTGCGGGGATATATTACACAGCTAGTGAACAGTCAGTTCTTGGAGTTCTTGAAGCAGGAAAAATAAGAAAGCAAAACGATCTGTGCAACTTTGAGATGGGCAAAATTGTGATGGCTTAGACAGTTAGATGGCCAAAAATGGTCCAAAGAAGGACAACCGGTGAACCGGTGTCAGGGTCATTGGCACCCAAGGCTCACTGATGCATGTGGAGAGTGAAGCCACTACTGTGGCACAAATTGCTGAAAAAGTTAATGCTGGCTATGATTGAAAGGGGTCAGGACACACACTGCATCACAGCTTTCTGCATATGGGGCTGAGTATCCACAGTAGTCATACTGACCCCTGTCCAGCACCGAAAGCACCTAAAATGGGCACAAAAGCATCAGAACTGGACCTCTGAGCAATGAAAAATTTGGCCTGGTCTGATGAATCACATTTTCTTTTACATCATGTTATATCATCAAACCTTGAGTCCTGGCATTCATGTGGGTGTTACTTTGACACACATTACCTACCTAAACATTGCTGCAAACCATGTTAGCCCTTTCATGGCAACGGTATTCCCTAATGGCTGTGACCTCTTTCAGCCGGATAATGCATCCTGCCACACCGCAAAAACTGTTTAGATATGGTTTGAAGAAGAGGGCGAAGAGTTGATTTGACCTCTAAATTCCCCAGACCTCAATCTGATGGGAAACGTGTGTGATATGCTAGACAAACTAGTCCATGTATGCCACACCTTGCATCCTTACAGGTTCTTTTATTTTGGGGACATGAAAGGGACCTACACAACATGAGGCAGGTTTCAGTGGCTGACTGGCGTACATCATTTTGTCATTGACAGCAGTTTCAATTTTGGCCATCCATTTTATACTCTCACATAATTAAAAAGTCTTGCTACAAATTGTTGGTGTATAGTTAGAGATGCACAGTTTGTGCTAGCCATGTTCTAGCCTTTCTTCAGTGGTCATTCTCTGGTCATGCTTCATTAGTTATCATTCGGATGAAATTAGCTGTAACATCACCTTTCGTTTTTGGGGAGTTTGAATGTTTTAATACATCATGAAATCAGACATTTTACCATTAGATTAGATTATTCTGGTGAGATTTTGAACAGAAAGGTGTTCTTTGGAGTGATGCCACAGTTGGTTCCCTAAGGAACCTTCTAATGGAAATGTTTTCATTAAACAATGCATCGAAGCATACAACCACTACTTTTCAGACTTTGCTTCACTGACTATCATTTTAATCAATTAGAGCATTTAATGCAGTTGAATCACCATCTTCAGACTGATGCATCGTGATACACTGATGCATGTTTACATTCGTAATCATCATGTATTCATTTCCCTGAAGAGTTCAATAAGATTCTGGCAGTGAAAAGGACGTGTCACAGACAATATAGGCACTCTTCTAAGCTCTGAATGGTTATCGACTACTTGTTATCATTGCACCGCTTGGTTCAGGCCTCTTTAGTCTGGTTTTGTTTGGCCAGCATAAAGAAACACACACACACACACACACACACACAGTCTGTGTTTCTGCACTCCAACTAAGGTGGCCACACAATAGAGGAGAGAAGAGCTTCAGGCTTTATCCAAGACAGAACCACCTCCCAGGAAAGAGAGAGAAAGAGAGAGAGAGAGAGAGAGAGAGAGAGAGAGAGAGAGAAAAGAAAGGTAGATTCTTAGAGAGAGAAGGTGCAAAATGGAAAGAGAAGCAACAGGAGGGAAAAAATACAGAGGGTGAGAGATAACGGGAGAGAGGGGGTGAGAAGGCGAGAGAGAGTGATGTGAGAGTGAATGAGAAAGAAAATGAAGTAAAGCAAGAACAGGAATAGAAAAGAAAGGTAAAAGGAGTGAAACGTGAGAAAGTGGAAGAGGGACAGAGTAAAGGAAATGAGAAAGAGAGACAGACAGACAGAATATCCTATTAGTGAGGCGCCCAACAGAAGAAAGGTAAAAGGAGTGAAACGTGAGTAAGTGCAAGAGGGACAAAGTAAAGGGAATGAGAGAGAGAGAGAGAGAGTGAGAGAGAGAGAAAGAGAGAGAGGGACAGACAGACAGACAGATAGACAGATAGACAGAAAGACAGTGTTATATCCTATTAGTGAGGCGCCCAACAGGGTGCAGTAGTGGTGAGAAGCAAGAAGAAGGACACATATTCATAAGTGAGGAATAAACATTAACAGAAAACATGTTTTCTGTTCATAGACATCAGTTACTATTAACAGACAACAAACAGTGGTGATGAGGTAAAAGAAACACCAAGAGACAGCTTACCATATCCTGAACTACTTGACCAACACAAAGGCTCGCATGAGTAGGTGGTGCAGCCGAAGTGAAACCAATTGAAGGATCGGTAACAAAAGAATGCTAATGATGTCTGTTATTGACAAAGTGGAGGCATTTTGGATCTGGGTTTGGGAAATTGTAGGAGATACATGGACAAACTGGGATTGTACTTTGAGGTAAATCAGGTTCTGCGCTATCTCCGGGAGCGAAGTATGCGTGTGTGTGTGTGTGTGTGTGTGCTTGTGCGTATAATAGTTCATGGGGAGGACAGACTTGCGCCCGAAAGGGCACCAGTCATGTGCGGTCACCCCACGACCATCACACAGGTCTTTTTATGAAAAAGACAAAAAAGGCCATTCTTCTTTTAACGTGTGCCAGCTCACTGTATGAGCTGACAGTGGACCTTATCGCACCTGCATATGCGGACCAAGTTAAAGGTGTAGGTGAGCATTTCGATCAAAAGGCAAAAGAAAATGTGGGGAGATTTAAATTCTAGTCCTGTTCAAGAGGAACAGGTGAAACTGTTGCATCATGTGTGGTTAGATTAAAACATCAAGCCAGGCAGTGCAGCTTTGGAGTGCCTGAGAGATCAGTTGGTTTAAGGCATGACATGTGAACAGATGCAGCGCCACCTACTAGCAGTACCTGATTTGACATGAAAGTCCACCCACGATAAAGCCTTACCACTGGAAGCAGAGTATAAAGATACACAAACCCTGTAGCCTGTAATCAGGCAGCAAACTCAGCATCTTCCACGGTCACAGAGGAGGAGTGTTTTTCCAAACTACAAGTCACAGTCCCAGGGCTGGTGTTGCAGCCTTCTGCAGTTGTTCTTAGATATTTCTTTGGGGAGAAGGTTGATGGCAAAGACAAAACCTCCTATTACCTGCCATCAGCTGAAACTGTGGACTACTATGGGGCCGGTGCTTTCTAAAGCGTGTCATTTTGTCAGAGAGGGATAGCCTGCCAACTGCCCAACTGAGGAGTTACGTCCGTTCTTCAGAAGGCAAGCTGAGCTTAGTGTGGAAGACAGCTTTCTGCTGTAGGGGCTCTGCGTTGTTATATCACCACAAGCTTGTGAAACCCTGGAATTTCAAGAATGAAGCCACAGCCAGAGATCATTTGTGGGTAGCCAAGATTGGATAAAGAAGTAGAATTGAAAGTGCAAGCCTCTAAGACATGTCAGCAGGTATAAATTGCCCCTTCCAAAATGCCAGTCCCACCTTGGGAATGACTTGGCAAAACGTGGATATGTTTTCACCTAGACCATTCCTTATAGCAACAGGCACACATTCAGAGTTGCTGAATGTTGTGCCTGTCTGGACAGCCATCTCAGCAGAAACAAATGAGCACCAAAGAGAGATGTTTAGCATTCATGGTCTCCCCACCGTGAGTTTAGGGTTTTTTTTGGCACATTACATCTGCCTCCTACAAGCCTTACACAAATTATTAAGTTGTAAGAGCCCTTAAGAAAACCACAGGGCTACGAGGATCACTAAAGATGCACATATCAAGGTCCTTGGTGGCACAAATCAACACACTTACAACAGGCCGCATTTAGCAATGGAAATATTATTCAGCTGTCCTGACAGAATGAGGTGGAACCTGAAAATACCAGACACTCATGCAAAAGTATTCCAGAACCAAGAGCACATGACCTGTAGCTCAATGCTGAAAAACAGCATTGAGCTAATCAATGCTCTGTCAGTGGCAGAACTGTGGGCAACAGATTGTATAGGTCATAAGAAATGGAAACTCTGAGTGGTGGTCACCAGCACGTGTCCACTCTTCGGTGGGGGTGGGAGACCTGGGGTCTCATTTATAACCGTTGCGTACGCGCAAAACGGGACCTAAAAGGTGCGTACGCCTCTTTCTACGCAAACGTTGCGATCTATAGAAACAAACTTGACGGCAGA
>JBBPCZ010024904.1:0-14158 GCA_037974445.1 Brycinus macrolepidotus
GTGTGTCTGTCTGTCTGTCTGTCTGTCTGTCTGAGGGTGTGTGTGTGTGTGTGTGTGTGTGTGTGTGTGTGTGTGTGTGTGTGTGTGTGTGTGTGTGTGTGTGTGTAGAATCAGAATCAGAATCAGAAAACATTATTGATTCCGGAGGAAGTTGCTTATGTTATGACTGCAAAGACAGAGAGAGACACAGAGACAAGAACAATATAAAATATAAAGTCTAAATAAATCCAGTAAAACATCTGTAGAAAAAGTACCTCCGTATGAAAGTACACTATGCTATATACACAGTCAAGTGAAATCTATCGACACAGATGGTAGTTGGGAGTAAGTTATTGCACATAGTCGAGATCAGTAGTATATAAGTAATATTGATACAAGCTGTGATATTTCTCATGTAAGACTATCGCACAGAAGATTTTCCACGTAATGAAGTGATTCAAGCGGTGGGGTAAATTAAATTATGTATAAATGAAACATATTGGCACATGTTTTGCTCCTTTTTTGGAGTAAAGTCAGTTTACACTCCCATCTCTGTCATTTTCTTAGCCTGTGCAAAGAAACACTTATTACAGCGTACAGCATCATTACAGACGCCCCGTGTTAAAATGACATTATCCTGCATCCTCAGGACAATACAAACCCAGTCCAGATAGTTTTGTTGTCTGTGGGCTCTTTGTGTTTGGATGACCTAGATGTAACCGTATCGCTCATTCTGGCCAATTACAGTGATAATTAGTTCAGTTTAGAGCTTCACACTCTGAGGTGTGAAAATCTTAAGGTGCCAGAGGCTCCAGGGTGACCTAGTATGTCAGATTCCAGCGTTCTGAATAGCTAGTGCAGATCCTTTGCTTTCCTCCACAAACTCCCCTTTGGTGTGCTGTCATATTTTGGGACTTTTTCCCATCCGGCGTAAGATTTATTTTAAATGTCAGATACGAGACAGTAGGCTGTGTTTAATGAATCTGAGTCCCTGAGCCTGCGGAACATGCTGGTGTTGACATTTTGGGGCTGGGCTGGCTCTGAACATCCGTCGCCTCCCTCCGATTCAGCAGGTCTTTAACTGCTAATGAATCCGAGAGCAGGGCGCCGGGAGAGAGGGGCGGGAAACACGGAAAGGACAGCCGCCTCCTCTTCTCTTCCCCGGGTTAGAATGTGGATGTGATTGTAGATTCTGACCCGACAGCCCGGCCTCTCCCTCTAAATAAAGCCCGACAGAGCTACATTATTAATGGCCCCGGTGGAAGGGCTCCTGAGGGCTGCATCCCACCGCCAGCCATTCATCTCCGCCTTCAAAGGGTTAAAACCAGCTTTACCATCTCCTGCCAGGCCTGAAAGATGAAAGAGGTGGGGGGGCATGTGGTTCTAGTGTTTGTGGTGAACCTCTGTCCTTCATTCCAGCTCTCAGAATCTCTCTCTCTTTCGCTCCATCACTCATTCTTCCTCACCATCTCTCCCTCCAGATGCGTCTCCCTCCGGCTCTGTCATGGCTGTCATGGCTGTCATGGCTGCTCCTCTAATGCTGAACTAACTGGCAGCTGTCTGGAACCAGTGAGAGACCATAAAGCAGCCTTTCCCTAAAGTAAAAATGCTTTAAATGAATACTTTCCCCTAAAATACTGACGCTGACGGTGACTGACAGCTACCAAGACAGAGTTATCAGTGTGCTTTTGCATACAGGAGATTTACAGTAGCACACATGCTTTTATAAAATCATAAAAAATATAAACGTATAAATATAAAACTAGCAACACCTTAAATATTAATAATTATTAGTAGTAGTACTATTAGTAGCAGGCCTAAGACTTGTTGACCATGTACTTTCTCACATACAGAAGCAAAAAAGTTCTAAACAGAACTTAACATGTCTTAACATGTCTTCTGTGGGGGACACGATGAAATATAGCATTTCTCTGCCGAGTTTAATCCACACTTTCTATTTGCTTGCTGAATTTAACATAATTGGGAAAAAGTAAAACATCAGATGTGTGCAAAAGTTATGGCACATTTTACATTTTCTGTCTTATGTTATCACTAGTATTTTATCCACCAATAATATAGAAATAATGCAATAAAGAAAAGGTAACCTTTTATTAGTCACACAGGTGGGAAGTTAAAAATTCCATATTTATTTCATAGAAATTCCATATTTAAGTTTGTTCCCTGTAGAGTACTCGTTAACTTATTTTCAAATAGAAAGTTGTCAAAACTCGCAAAAACTCAGTTTAAGAGCAGCGCAGTAACTGAGTGAGTATCCGGAGTCGTTTTCGGTGACTTTCAGATGTAAGTAGGGCAGAATCTGTAGGTGCCTTTGGTACCATTTTACATTTCTATACATTCTTTTTTTTTTCACTTTCACTGCACATGCGTTTCCCTCACCCTGCGGTGAATGGCTTCTGTAATGGCTGTGTTGAGTTTTGGGTGTGTTCTCGTTAGCGTCTTCATTTTCACATGTAGAAAACTTCAAGCTGTCTAATACACGCGATCAGCGCCAAAACTGCAAACCTCATTTCCATTTCACGAGAACCTGCCAAACCTTTCCGCTCTGAAACCTCAGAAAGAAAAGATCTCACCAAAAGCTCATGTGGAAGCTGCTTCCAGCTTCTTAACTGACATCTAACTGGCATCCACCAGAACCTTCTACTGCACTGCAGAACTTTTCAGCTCACTCGGTACCTTGCGGCAGCTCAAGCGGCGGAGGTTCAAAGACAACGATAAACAAATGTGTCAAAGTGGAACTAATGGAAAAAGTGACACTCGTGTTGTGTGATTTATAGGCTTTGAATTTAAATGGGATTAGATGTGTGTGAGGGGTTGGCCTGCGGTGACCTCCATTACTGGAAGGCAGGTAGCGTTCTCATCAGTCGTGGAGAGAGCGACGGGGCTGGGCTGCGGAGTCCTGGTGTCTCCGCCCCGCCCTGATAGATGGCCGTTCTGGATCCGTCTGCCGGAAGATGGAGTGCGGAGCACAACTGTTAATCATGACCCACCTCATTACACCAAACTTTCCTTTCCTTTTTTCTACTTCTGTGTCTCTCTCTTCTAATGCATCTTCTCTCCTGTCCACGCAGAGTAAGGAGGTGGGACTTCAGCTGCAGGAGGATCTGATGAAGGTGCTGAACGAGCTGTACACGGTAAGAGGCGTGCACACACACCTACTGCCATGGCCACGTCTTCCTCTTTCATGTGCATATTTACAGGCACAAACAGTCCTTTTAAATAAACACACATTCAGAAGTCAGAGGTGAAAGTTTTCGATTGACTCCAGCCCCAGAAAACAGCACAGATCGTCTTACTGCACATCTGCTGCACGTTCAAACCTTATTTTCCTTTCCATGCTATTCTGGGCCATAGAAGGTTCAAAAGGACAAAAGCAGTGCAGGTACATAGTGTCTCCTTCACATTCTCCACACACACACACACACACACACACACACACACACACACTCTCTCTCTCTCTCTCACTGTTCTCATTCTCATAGGGGCTGAGAGTGGAGCCTCTGCTGCAGGAAAGCGAGGGCTTATTTTGGTCCACTGTGGTTATGAGCCAGTCTGTGACTGTGACCAGTGTGATTGGCTCTTATTGTTTCTTTGTTTTTGTCCCCATTAAGAGCTTTTTGTGGGCTGTTGTTCCTAATGCCTGGCCCTGGCTGTGCGAGGCAGTCAAATTCTCTTGCTTTAAAAAGAAGCCACTCTTAGATCAGACATGATTTCAGTCCAGGAAGACCTTCCTAATTGAATGGAATCAAGTGTGAGCATACAGTGCTACAGTGATCCACCAGGCTGACAGTCTGTGCAGCGCTCTCCTCACTGGGATTCCCAAAAAGTCCAGTAGAGCTCCAGCTCATTCAAAATGCTGCCAGAGTTCCAACCAAAACCAAGAGATCACATCACTCCAGTTCTCAGGTTCTTGTAGTGGCTCTCAGTTCAGTACAGAACTGATTTTGAAGCTTTACTCATCGTGTATAAGTCATTCAGTGGTTTGGGCCCTAAATCCATCTCTGATATGTTTGATGTTTATGATCCTGGTGGGTCTCTAAGATCTGCAGGAGCTGCTCAGCTAGTGGAGAAAAGATCTGAAACTAAACCTGGTGAAATGGTGTTTATCCACTATGCTGCCCAACCAACTGCCCCTCAGAATCAGACCTGCACCGACTGGAGCTTTACAAACCTTCTAAAACTGAACTATTCTCCTCCACCTTCTTTTAAACATAGGTACTTCCATTGCACTTTCAATCTCATTTTATTGATTTTTATGTATTCTTTTATTTGTTTAATTTCTTCTGTTCTTTTATTTTTTTATTTAAAGCACATTGAATGGCCTTTGTGTCTGATGATGTGCTGTATAAATAAACCTGACTTGACTTGAATGCTTGTAGGTGTTTCTAAGATGCAGTGCGTCTAGCAGGCGATAATCTGGGTAATATGTATTGTCATAGTACGTTTTTTGAGTATATCATGAGTATTGTCAGTACTGACAGGACATTGAAACACTGCACAAGTCATAAAAGTTGGACCAGTTACAGTGAGTCTGTAACTAATTAGTGAACAATGACTTCTTAAACTGCACTGAAACAGATGACTGATTGAATTTCAGTCTGTTATGCCAAATGTAGCCTTTATAATTTTTCTCTGGTACATTTTGTTCGATCCAAAACAGTTTAGTAAGACAAAATATTGTGATGCTTACTATGTATTGTGAAAAAATGTTCTTGTATTCCACCCTTACTTCTTCCAGTGGAAAGATGAATATAGCCAAGAGGCTGATGGCAGTAATTATTGCCCCCAGCAGAAGAGGACCCTCATGGAGTCGCCTCAAGTTCGTCTGAGCCGCTAAATTGCCACAGTGCTAGTGTTTGGTGGGCTCTTATGACTGTAATGAAAAGTAGCAGTTGTGGTTCAGGGCAGCAGACTCTAATCTTATTCAGATTTCTACTGAGTAACCCTAGAAGTAATTTTCACATTCCAGTCTTGGATACCGCTTACTTGATAGGATATCAGATAATGATCTGTTCCACCTATACACCCGTTCATTATTGAATTCTCTCCCAGGTTTCTGATGTGTTTGAGACCCGGTGCAGTAAGCGGGTTGCAGTTGACCCTTGAGGACTGTTGGCATTCTATCTGTCTCCAATCCGGATCAGTGTTTACAAATCTCCTCATTACCAATTAACCTCATTTAGCCCTCCGCGCCACTGGGATTGAGAGTGTGTGTATAGATGGTACAGGAGGGTTTTTTTTTTTACACCATAGTGACCCACATAGCTCAGCAGCGGCGAAATTAGCCGTGGCACATGAATATGGTGAAAACGGCTTTGTGGTCCCGGCGCTGTGTTATTATCCTGTCTTAAAGGGGAGTATGTCGATGCCACATTCTGACACATGGCATAGAGTCACATGGAGCTGACACAGTGCGTGCCTTTAATTAGCAGCAGAGCACTCACAGCTCAATCATCCCAAATGATTCTCCAGCTTTGTTTTCACTGAGCCATTAGAAATTCCCTCTCTAATGCGGAACATGTGTCTGCTGTGTTTGTGGCCATGGGGGGTAGGGAATAGTTTGGGGAGGGGTGCCCTGGATTCAGGGCTCGAATTTGACTCTCTTTGAACATAGCTGGATGCCCCCACAGAGGGACAGACATCTTCATATGCACATGCATTCAAACATCTCTTGCTGTTTTCTTAACAAAGCCTGTATCAAGGTTTTATTCTAAATAAAAATACGACTTGTTAGGTTTTGATAAAGCAGTAACAAAGACCCATGCGCACACTTCCCTATCTTGATGAGGAAATGACTAACCCTTTTAAGTCCTCATAAAAGGAAGCAAATCCTCTAATCATATAGTTAAGTGTGATGAAAATAGACCTGGCCTTGTTTTTAGCAACATCTGTGCTTCATAAGGTTGGAGGTGGGGGGGGGAGAATCCAGTGGAAAAGGACTGAGTGATTATTTCAGCTTTTCTGGTTCTGAGAAAGATCCCTTGGGCGTGAACGTTGTTGGTGCGCTGACTCGAATTTCCCCTCCGCAACCTTCAGCATTCTTCCTCGTAAAATCAACAGTGGCCTGGGCGAGGGAGAGAGCGTGACTCGTCCTAACCGTTTTAAAGAGAGAGAGAGTTCAGCTCAGTCCCGCCCTGCGCAGGCTGCCAGATTTTCTTTGTGTTTTCTACGAACTGATGACACAGCAAAGTGGATAAAGTAAATAAAGTCATTTATTGTCCCCATCAAGGAGACTGACACACTTCTGTGAGCCAAAGTAAGTGGTGGGCACCGGGGGGGTCATTAAGAAGGATCAGGGGGGTCTAGAGAGTGGGTCATTTCTTTGGCACGAGGGTTTGCACGAGGGTGGCTTCGCTCGAGAAGATTCTTCTCTGGGGAGTAAAAGACAGCAGGGACGTTCCATTCATTTTTAGAATGAGACAAACTCCACCACCGCCACCCCCCAGCCCCTCCCAATGCTTTTTTTTGCTGGGGACTGTTCTGTGTAGACTGACTGACTGACTCATACTTTATTGATGCTTGTTTTGTTGCAGCAGCGTATACAAAGCACAAAAAGGACACAACAGATAGTTTTAACCTCTGCGAACATGTGCCCTCACTCTCCCTGTCAGATAGAGTTGTTTGTTTCTTTCTCTAATGCAAACTGATGGGACAATAAGACAGCTTGTCTCACTTGTTCAGCCTACGATTAGCTAGTTCTGCTCAGTGGAGCAGCAGTTCTCCCAGAGAGCTCGTCTCGAGATTCTGATACAGGAACTGTTTCTTTCCCTCGGCCCGCACAAGCGCACTGGGCTAGAAAAGACAAACTGTTTTGTCGTGCATGCTTGAGTGCGAGTAGAAGCAATTTGGGCGGATAATTTCAGGGCAAACTGGTTTCTCCGAAGGGTCTCTGTGCTTCGTAAGTAATTTGCGCTGTGTTCAGGCTGAAAGGCTACGGGCTCGAGCATGCTTCCTGTTTCCTCTTGCATGCTTTTCAGAACCGCCCGCAGTTTCTCGGCTGCCAGCTGCTTTGGGTACGACCACCTGAACAGATTCTGGGCAAATGAGGCAACTGAAAGGTAGTAAAAGGGGCGAAGTGGAAACAGATGCTAAAATAAACAGATTACGGCCGGAAAATATATTCATATCAAATACAAAAATCCTGTTATACCTTATGTCATAGATTTCCTATGTCCCATCCAATAGACTCATTCAGCCCTGTGGTATCAGGTACCAAGACCTTAGCAGCAGAACCTTCGAGTTCTGAGGTGGAGACGAATCGAACCGGTGGTTCGAGCACACAGGTGCTTGATTGCTTTGTCCAGGACAGGACAACACGTTGAGCTCTTCGTCATGTTCCTCAAGCCCCAAACTCAGTCTAACATACACAAACACTGTTATACTGTACTTTGTACACGTTCCAATGACATACATTCCTCCATTAATACACACCCCTGCTTTATACACACACACATACTGAGCATACTTGTCATTTCAAACGCATTGCAGAAATTCCTAAAGTGCGTACTTACTACATAAACATTACTTCATTTCGTACTTCTTACTTCACACTACTGTATAATATGCAGTACCCAGCCTTTCTTCATACGTACCTGCTCATGACTTCTTTAGCACTCACTTCATACATATTTCTCTATTTTGTTCTTTACTGTTCAAAATACAGGCACATTATACACGCTCGATTAGCTCTGTTTGTTTTCAGTGCAGTTTTAATTCTGTTTCCTGCTCAGTCTGCCGTTTATGATGTTGCTGATCACCCTCTTTCTCCTTCCATCAGGTGATGAAGACGTATCACATGTACAACACAGACAGCATCAATGCCGAAAGCAAGCTGAAGGAGGCGGAGAAGCAGGAGGAGAAGCAGATGGGGCGCAGTGCCCGGCAGGAGGAGCGGCAGACCCCTCGCTCACCTGACTCTCTCACCAGCGTCAGGCTCGACGAAAAACCTGTCCGCCGCAGTTCCGTCAAGAAGATTGAGAAGATGAAGGAGAAGGTGTGGACAGGGCTGTATGTTTACATTGCTGAAGTGCTTGTCTGAGCCCTGCTGCATCTACTTCAGCTTCTCGAGACACTTTCTATCCACTTTTTTGGCCTCTAGTCGTTCGCAATTTCCCCAGAGACGCATTAAGAAGATCAGTTAAAGAGAATTCAGAAAACCTAGAAACTCCCACACTGACAATAACTGGTTTAGAACGCTGTGATCGATTGAGAATGTTTGATATTTAGTTGACATGGTGTTCGTTGCATTTATGAACTTTTTTCATATAGAAAAGTAATGCATTTAACATTTGTATATATTGGAACAATTGACAAACAAACAAGGTCACACCATGTTACGGTCTGTAAATATTTTATAAATATAATTATATATTAATTATATTATATTGCTGGACAAACTAGTCTGACTATCTTTTAAAGGATATGCTACTAACATAGCACAGCTTCAGAGGTCTTATAGAGTCCAAGCCTCAACAGGTCAGAGCTGGATCTTCATAAATCTTCACAATATACTTTTTATTGGAAAGTTTGGACAAAAGTGTCAGCCTGTACAGCCTTGGATGAGAAGAAGGCCTGACAGAGAGAAAAGCAGACGGAGCGGTTGAAAGTCAGAGGGAAGGAGGACAGTGGAAGAGTGTGTGTTTGATGTTTAGTGGTTAGTTGAGGTGAAAGTGGTGGGAAATGTGGAGGAAAGGTTGGTGTGGGCGGCAGAAGGCAAACAGATGGAGAAAGTGTTTGAATGGAAAGACGAGCATGATTGAGAGAGAGAGAGAGATGAAGAGAGAGTGAGGGAGAGAGATGGATGAAGTATTGAGGGGTATAGTGCATACCATCACTGCCAGATGGTGCTGAGTGGCCTGATGCTGGGTCTGAACCTGCATTCTGAGATCAGGTTTTCTGCCCTTCATGCTTTAATATGATAAGGGCTAAGATTGTAAACACTGATCCTGAATCAGCACTCTTAACTGTAGATCATTTACCTGATTTTCTAACTCTGATCGTAGTCTCTGATACTGTGTGCTTACGATTCAAGATGTGATTATAGGTTTGTTTGATATAAGGGTTGTTGGTATAAATGGGCTAGTGGGGTTAAGCTGTCTCTCTCCTTTAAAGAAAAAGAGTTTTAGTCTTGAAATCCTGATCATTTTAAGTGCTTTTAACAAACCTTTTTGAATTTTGGATTCCTGTGGACCTTTGAACAACAGCACAACCAAAAGGTCGTAAGAAAAATATGACTGGGGTAAGATGGGGGCTGATTTACCTCTAGCCCAAGTTGTAGATGCACACAGGCTTTCTGTGATTCTGTCACATGCGCTTCAACATATTACATAACTGTAACATAATGCGCTGTAACGAATGCAATGGGACGTTTTCTGATTATCCATATAGGTTCACGGCAATGTCCAGCTTCATCTTCCCACAGCTCATAGTTAGTAGTGGTACTAATGGCAATTTAACTAATGACAATAATGCAAATCTATTTTTGCATCTTTTAGTGCTCTTATTAGACTTTCATTGCTGTGCAAGCACCGGACTAACAGTGCTGCTATAGCAGCTGTACATGGACACTGGAAGCTTATAACTGCATAGTGGCATAGTGGTAATTACATTTTAGTGATACGTTTTGTCACATTCTGTTCATGTTGTCGTTCATAAAAGTGCAATACTATTCTGAAATAGAGGGATTTTTCTGTTTTCTTGCTATAACCAGTGAAGAATGGTGCAATTGACATTTAATTATTCAAGTGTGACTGGTAGAACTAGACCTACTCATTTCATTATTTCATTGCTGAAGCTGGGAAGAGGCTCAGAAATGTGATGCTGCATCGTGGGGGCTTTCGATAGTTGTTTTTTTCTTAAGCCCTTTCAATATTGTGACCAGCTATCATTTAAAATACATCAGTGTAGGTTTTCTTAGATCGTTCATTACTTTAATTATTTAGTCATACTTCAGTCATTGGAAATTTGGTGGAAATTGCACCCTTTCAAAGTCACTTTGATGATCTTGATGATCAGCATGGTTATTGTAATATTGGCCTCCAAGACCTCAAGCAAAGCTAGGCTAGGGGTCAGCCAACCCTGGTCCTTCATTTACTCTAGCTGTGTTTTTCAGAACTTCTTCAGAAGTCCATGATTGGCTGAATCAGAGCCATTAGTGTTAGGTAAGGGACGACAACATGCTGGATGCAGGCTTGGAACTTTTAGGAACAGAAAAGTAGGTCTCCAGGAGGAGGGTTGGTGACGACTGAGCTAGGTTATGGTTACACCACCTGTTGACAGACAGACTGATGTGGAGGAGTGTGATGGTTCTCTAGAATGTTCTCCAGGGCCCAGTTCCTGTCCCACAAAGGAGGTCCTCTGTCTGAGACCAGGCTGGATACAGTTTATGCATTCTGAATTCCAGACTGCAGGGGTAGGAGTTTGTGGTGGCAGCATGAATGTCTCTCTGTTATGTTACAGCCAGAACCTGTCAGGGATAAACAACGCAGACACCAGGTCTACATTTCTAGCTGTGACCAAAAGTGATTTAGTGGCTTTAATTCAATGTTCTCTCTCCCTTCTTTAACCGTTCGGTTTCTCTGTCTTCTTTTCAGCGCCAAGCCAAATACACTGAGAACAAGCTGAAAGCCATCAAGGCGAGGAACGAGTACCTGCTGGCTCTTGAGGCCACCAACTGCTGCGTATTCAAGTACTATATCCACGACCTCTCAGACCTCATAGACGTAAGTCTGCCTGGGCCTCATCACCGTCGATCTGTGACATAATGCTGATGCTTGGATAAAACTACAGTAACATGATTCACCTGCAGATATCCACTATATCCACAGCGACTGCTCTACAGAATCCTTTACTTTGGCTGAGTCTGAAATTGCTATCTTTTTCACTTATAGTGCGCCAAATATGGGCAGAAATTGCAGTCTCTAGATGTGCAAAGCTGGTAGAGACATACCCAAAAAGACTTCCAGCTGTAATTGCAGTGAAAGGTGGTTTGACAAAGTATTGACTCAGGGGTGCTGAATAAAAATGTACACCACACTTTTCAGATTTTTATTTGTAAAAAATTTGAACACCGTGTATCATTTCCCTTCCATTTCACAACCATGCGCTACTTTGTGTTGGTCTATCACATAAAATCCAAATAAAATACATTTAAGTTTGTGGTTGTAACGTGACAAAATGTGGAAATGTTCAAAGGGTATGAATACTTTTTCAAGGCAAAGTTTATTTGGGCTCATTGTATGATCTTAGAGCTCCTTGAAAGTTTTTTATCAGAGTGAGATTCAAAGATTAATTCTTGCTCTTTTTAGCCTTAGATTACCCCATTTATCAGCTCTGGTCCTCTGAGCCTCTCAATGCAGGTAGGACTGTGGCAACCCCCTCAGAGAGAGCCCTCTTATCCTTTCCTAATAAGGTCCATCCTGACAAAGCTTCCTCTGGGCTCTTGGTTCTTGCTGGGCGATGGGGTGCACATGGCTCATGAAGCTTAATGAATACAAACAGTGCGTTTGGAAACAGTTGAGCCATGGGAACATTAATGGGAAGGCATTTCTGTGGTTTTGCTTCTGCTCGATTAGGAAATAAGGCATGAAGGCCAGGTTCCATCTCTGCAGAGGTTGTGTGTATACTTTCTGTGTGTTTTAATTGGACAGCCTCTGCTCAAAAACATAATGCATTGGTTCCAGCATTGAGACCACCAGCAGTATGAATGCAGGCTCACCAAATAAGTTACATCAGAGAATGACGTGTTGGATAATGTCAGGTTATTTGAAGCAGCTATCCAAGCTCAGGCCTAGGTCTTCTCTGAACTTTTAGATTCCTTCACACGACTCAAGGTGTTTGTTTTTCTCCTTTACCTTTTCAGTGCTGTGACCTGGGTTACCATGCCAGCTTGAACCGGGCGTTGCGTACCTACCTCTCGGCCGAGTTCAACGTGGAGACGTCGAAGCACGGCGGACTGGAGACCATTGAGAACGCAGCGGAGAACCTGGAGGCCAACGCAGACAAACAGAGGCTCATGGAGACATACAACAACATCTTCTGCCCGCCCATTCGCTTTGACTTCCAGTCTCATATGGGGGACCAGGTCAGTGAGCGGGTGTCTGTGAGGTGGCTGTTATGGCTTTGTTTTTACTGGGGCTGTAACTAATAATTTCTTCATTTAAGTGCTTTTTTGTTTAAGTCCACTAATCTAAGTAGAACAACGTGCTTTGTAACATCAGTGCTTTGTTTTGTTCATTCACCATCAGTGTTTCTGTGGGTGAAAAACTCTCACGCTTTGGACATTTTGCAGCTGCCAGCGTTTACAATTGTGCAACAAGGAACTTCTGTATCTATGGTGCAGTGAGGCAGTAGAAGCCAGAAGTGTAGAAATTTGCCTATTTTACTTATGTAACTATTTTTGAACTGTTGTTTACTTGTGTTGGCATTGTGAAATAATCATTGCAGCCCTGTTTTAATTGGCATGTGCCGGTATGGGTTTGTTTTCGTGTGTGTGTGTGTGTGTGTGTGTGTGTGTGTGTGTGTGTGTGTGTGTGTGTGTGTGTGTGTGTGTAGTGTCTCTGGTGTTAGGTATACCCACCGTGCGCAGACAGAAGCAGAGTTACCTGGTGAACACAGTCAGCTCTCTCCTCTTCGACCTCACGCCCGATCAGAAGAATGACATCGTCATCGTCGTCTTTGTGGCTGAGGTAAGCCTGAACTAGTGATGTGTTTCTGTCTACCACACATTTCCTCTCTCTGCTCATACACTGCAAACACCCACTGTGTAAGTTCCTTTACATCAGTTCTTCACACCTGTAAAGCTAGACTTAAATCAACATCTGCTATTAACCAAGTTACTGGCAGCTAACTTATTAGCGATGTCCTGGTACACCTTCGTGTTTCTCACAGCGTTAAAACACTCACTGAAATTTATCTTCAGTCCAAACAGACAGTCGTGTTTGTACTTCATCGACTTTCCAGTTGTTAGTTTGTGTCTCCATTGTTGTTGTTTTTTGCGCAGCCTTTTCCTTTTTCTGCCTGTTGTCACGACAACATTTGGACCAATCAAAAAGCAGCAACACGGTCAGCTCGGCTGCGGCCCACTTTTAGCCCTGCCATCGAGCAGCTCGGGTGCAAGTCGCTTTATTTGTAGTGGGAAAAACATTTGTTTGCGGTTCGGCACAAGACGACCCCCCCCCCCCCAAATCACCCAGCGGCATTCTAGCCAGTGCCGGTGCCCGTTAGCTGACATAACAGAATTGGCGGTTATTTTTGTCTGTGGTCGCACTTTACAGCATGTGCTGGGCTTCACGCTGATCAAACATCAAACACTGATGTTTTCACCACCTCACATTGAGCCGCCTGTAGTATCTGATAATTCAAACTTTGCGGCTGATACTGTCATATCAATTGAAGCAAAAGTCTGAAACGTCACTGCTTTATTCAAGGTGTTACAGCCGTGACCCGTGGGAGCTGCGTCCAGAGCTCGCTCTCCAGCCGGGCTTGTGCACAGATCTTATAGGCCCCAAAAATCCAACACCCACTTTTTTAATTCAGCCCCCTGATCGATTTGACACCAATAAAATTTGATCACCGAGCCCACGTGTAACCATTATGTCATAACTGGGTATGTCCCATTTTCACGTGTACGGTGCATGGGCAGCTCGTGTCCAGTTCAGTTTAACGGGGTCATCTTGGGACGTGTTATTGCAAAAACATTTAATCTTCAAGGACATGTAGTGTCTGCGAACTCTTAGTGGACACCAATTAAATCTTCAGGACACACACTTATTTGTGAACTGGACGTCACTAAGATGCAGGTGTTGTAGCGTATCTGGATTTTCCCAAGGCTGATTGGGCCGTACAGGTCTGAGTTCTCATGAACAGTAGAATGATCCATTTTCACTTATCTTTGCTTGAGTGCAGGTGTTCAATCTGGGACTGGGGGCTTTTGTGAGAACGTATTCTTACAGAGGGCTGAGGGAGATTTGGGCATTATATGAACATTTACTTACTTTAAAACCAAGTATTTCTACACTGTCAATCATCGTCACTCCGTAAATGCCCCTTCAGTACCACAGCGCTCTTATCACAACACAGATTGGCATGATAGTGTAAAACTCAACACATTTCATGATCACCAACAATAAAATAAAGTGTACTTTAATAACGTGATTAATAT
>JBBPCZ010024925.1:0-14156 GCA_037974445.1 Brycinus macrolepidotus
AGCATTAGAATGGTGCTGCCACCGTGTGGTGAAAGGAGGAATTACATTTTTAAAGTTTTATGATTTATTTATTCTGAAAGAGCTAGCGAGCCATAAATAACACATTACAAGACCGAAGCTGCGGGCCGTATGAAATCTGACAGCGGGCCGTGACTGGCCCGCGGGCCGGACTTTGGACATGCCTGCCCTAACCAACAGGCCACCAGCTGCCACCAAATATTAACTCCTGGAATCTGGAAATAAAACACACCGGCAGTCACACTTAACAATATTTTGCTCAAACTTGGTGACCTCCACTCTTGAGAATTTAGCTAAAAACATACAGTTGGGTAAGGTAGAGGAACAGACTGCTTTTTCATGAAATTTTAATGGCAAAAAAAGAGAAATTGCTGCATGCGTTTGATGTACTAGGGCACTGCTTTTCTAAAAACAGAAAATAGAACAAACAAAAATGAATAAAAATGCCTCAAAACATCAATGAGTATGAAAGATTGAGAATACTGAGATTTAACCATTATTTGAGAGATAATTTAAAAAAATAAATAAAGGACAGTCTGTGTAGCTTTGTGTAATCATCAAAAGGAAGACACATTCAGGCTCTGAAATCTTTCAAAAATACCTGAAAACCAAGACACACAATGTCTTTCAGAAGAAATTAAAAAATGACTAAATTAGGTGTTTTTTTCCTTTTTTTTTTAAAGCATAATGAACAAAAAAGGGCACAAGCTAAGTACAAATAATATACTCAATACAGACAAGTAAAATAATGTATATTCCTTTTTACAGTTTCATTGTGTTTTTCTCTGAGGAGGTTTTAAAATATTTACATGACAGCTGAAACACGGAGCCATAATAAAATTGTCCCTGTGCCGCATTCACAAATAGCACATGGTCTCCTGATCATCATCAGCACTGGTGTGAGTGATGACCACTGCCTTAGCTACTAGAACTGGAGGAGCTGCTGTGTAAAGTGTTAACCTGGATGAAGTCATTGAGACCATCAAAGCCCTGGCTGAATAGAAACTCCATGTACCAGTTCCAGTGTTTTCCAGCCTGAGGACAGAACATCCAGAATAAACATGCTTTCACAAGAATACTCCAGTAATGTCAAAGACCTTGTAATGCAGTCACATGAAGCTGAGTAAAAATCAAACACTTCAACAGGTATTCATGCTCTTATTAATAAACTGCTCATTGTATTACCTTTATGGAGGCTAGGTCCACACCTTTCTTCCCTGGCCAGCACTGATTGATTGAAAGAAAGAAGGAAGCATAAATATTCATTTTTGTTCATAAAATCTCAGAACAGAACTCGGTGAAATATGGACCAAAAAAGGTGCTTGTATTATTAAACTTGATGAAAACCAAGTTTCATTAAGTTCCCATGAATAATAAAATGTGATTCCGTATTAACGGCTCTTCCATAAAATATACAGCAATATCATATTAATCTTCTTGTTCAACCTTAGAGCCACAATAAGCATTTTAAATTCTGCTCAACTCTTGCACATTCAATTGTGGGGGAAAAGTTTGTGTACCTATTATGATCATGTGAGTTCTTGCATCCATGTCTTCTAAAATGTTGTCTTGATTAAAAGTCTTACTAACTAACCATACACTCATTAAGCTTACTGAACATTTTCACACAGTTTTGTTTATAATAAAAGATTACAGAAAAAAGCGCTCTTTTAATAGGGAGAATTATACAATATACAAAAAACTGTGCTTAATATAACCAGGACATTAATTAACAAGATAAAAAAAAAAGGTTAGTTTTGATTTCAGGTTAATATCAAGTTTAAATATTTACTTCAATATTCACACAATTAGAATAAAGTAAAAATGTTACTTAAATGTACAAGGATTATACAAAGTAAGGAGATCACAGGAAATACTCATTGGCCATTTTATCATGCCTAAGTATGATAAAGGAGCAGGTGCAGTCTGAAGGTATACAATTACTGACAAAACTTGTCAGCTCTCACTTACTCATCAAAGAAAAAGAAAAAAAAGAACACCACAGGACCACTACTCATCTTATATTAATTGTTGATGGATATTTCTCAGTAGAGGTACCAAAATGGTGTTAGACTGTACTACCCTGGTATGACTGCATTATGCACAGCAGCACTGCTGTTTTATTGGGTTTTTTTTTATTTTAAACTGTGTCCTGTATCTGACAACCTGTAGGTATACTGAGATTGCAGCACATCCTTGTGTCAGTCTGTAGTCTCCGACCACGGGGTCACTTTTAGCTGGATGTTTTTGGTTGATGGATTATTCTCAACTCAGCACTGACACCAAGGTGTCCGACATAGTTGTACCAGTGCCATGCCAACGTCAGTGTAGTAATGTCATTGTCACTGCTTTGCTCCAAATATCAAGCAAATATCAGTGGCCACCACTTCCCATGCATGAGCATAGAGGGCAGCTGAAACTGCACATCAACAAACTACGTTAGAACTGCAGTCATTATGTTTGAAAGGTTTTTAAAAGGTTTGTCTAGATATTGTGCAACCTCTTACATAAAACTCTGTCAACAATCAAAAGATTATTTATTCATTATAAATTGTTATTTATAAATAAGTTTTAGCAGCCATTTGTTCAGAAATAATTCCAAAATATTCACAAACATTCACAAAATGCTTGTTTTGACATCAGATGCAACAGCCTCAGTATCATGTAATCATGATTTATTAACTTGTCATGACATTTGAAAATATATTTGTCTAATCACAGTGAAGGAGCAGGCTTCAGTTTACATTCTAATGCAGGTCAGTTTATCACACTAGTGAGTACTGACATTCAGCCTAAAGTGAATGGATTCTTTCAAAAGTGATGTTATGCATTTGGTTTCTAGCCTGTGATAGCTGACTGTTGACTGTGCCATTGGACCTGTTTTCAATATCCCCAAAGTTACTGTCACAAAACAAAACTTTAGAGTCACTGCAGTCAAAATTTCAGACTCACCTTCTGGTGAAACTCAATGGCATACTTGAAGAGGGCTGGGTGGTGAACAAGGTCAAAGTGGTTCCAATGCTCAGCCACTCTGGTCTGGGTGAGCAGGTGCTCATCAATCTCAATGCCTGTCCCAGGCAAGAATGACTTGGAGTTCCACAGACAGCTCACCATGGCCACTAAAAGCTGGTTGAACTCCTCGTATATACCGCTGCTTATGTGAAATGTTCGCTGCAAATAAATGATATTAAATTATAAAAATGACTCTAACTGACACCAAGCTGTACTGTATTTATTACTCCCCTGGGATAAAGAGACTTTTGGTCACAGTTTTAAGAAGTTTGTGCACTCTGGGAGACATGATTTGACTTCAGGCAGACTGATAACTATATGTATAATGCATAAAACAAAGTAATGTCAAAACCTCTAGTATATTTATTTCCTAATATTGTCATATTGTAAAATTATCAACAAAGATTTTGGTAAAATTTTGTTCCAGTCCTAACATTTAATTGGCTAGGCTTTGTTACAGTGGCTTCACTGTAAAGTGCTTGAGGTACACACACACACACGCACACACGCAAAACAGGACTATTTTTGGCTGTTCGGCTTACTTGCAGGGACCACCAAGTGAAATGATAGATGAAGTAAGAACCCAGTTTCATTTAATCTGGGATGCTGATAACTATTTGCTTAGCTAGAACTAGGCTAGTCAGAAAGCTAAGAAGCTAAATAATAGTTATTTAACAGGCTAAATGGCTCTTCCGTTAATAATTTTTCATTGGTCATAGATTTAAAGAGGAATTAAACTACTTACTATTTAATTTACCATACAACTACGATATGAAAAACTAATAATGTCCTACAGGCTTCAAATATTAGTCAGATTGGCCTTAAACAGCAATAAACCCAGGGTAAACCTCAAATGGCACTGTACCACCTATATGGTGCGCTATGCAAGTTATGAAATTGAACTGGGTATATGTGGCTAAACAGCTTTGTTAGACATACTGTACAAAAAATAGTGGGCATCTGAGTCACTATTTCCCATGTTAACACTACAGTTACTGTAAATTTTGTAATTTAAAATTTGTAACACTTGTGGACACATCTGCCTCACATCTTACTTCTCCTTCAGCCAAACTAGCTTGTTTACATTCTCAGAGCTCAAGGCTGCCCTCTTCTTTTGGACTATGTTACCTGCAAGCGGGGAAAAAAAGCCTCTCACAGGGGACAGAAGTGGCAGGGGTGGCCAAATATTTGCGAGCCAAGACAAACAGCTGTTGATGGGCCCTTACATCAGCTGACCAATGCAGTGGTCACTCTTCCATGCTGATGCTGTATCTGTAAAGCCACTGCTGACCTCTTGTCCTCTATCACCAAAACTGGTCTGCAGGACATTGCAATCCATTTAGCAAGGAAATTAGTTAGACGGTCACAGCTAGGCTTGCTCACTTTGCTTGGTGTGGCTTGACAAGTCCGGCCACTAGCACTAGTATCTGGGGCTGTGCTAGCTTGGACCGCTGGGTCAGCTCCTTAATGCTTTGGATTGAGGTGATATTTTAGACTTGATGTACTCTGATGGTACGAAAATTCCTTATTGCATAAATTGCAGAGAACGATTCTATCAACCTGGCCGTTTTTTTTTAAACATAAACTTTCCATTCACTGGCCCAAGCACCACATTCTCGTCTGTGTCCTTCATTCTGCAAAGCCACTGTGGCCAGAACAGGTCAAAAGTCACAACCGCATGCAATTAATCAGATTTAGTTTTTTTTAACGCATTATTTTTTCTGTGATTAATTGCTCGAAATTAACACGTTATTTTGACACCCCTGATTATACATTGTTAGCCAGGCAAAAGTGAATAGAAGACAGAAAAATTACAAACATGTGTAGCTTGACAAACTGTAAATATGATGTCCTTGCATCAAAGAAACACATCACTGCAGATTATGTAAAACAATCTTTAACAAAACATGAATAAGCTGGTGTCTTTTTATTCTGTGGGATGTCTATTTCTTTGCTATGCCCTCAGATTCTCAAAGTACAGCTTGAAGGTCCTTTTAATTTACCCATTATTTGTGAACAAATAAAAAACAAAACGCTTGCAGTAATAGCTTGGCATTCTTGGCATAACTGCACTTTGGTCTTACAATACAATCTCTTTATTACCTCACTCTGCTGCTCCTGCTTCTTGGCCAAGGTCAGATTTTTTCGGTATCTAAAGAAAAAAAGAGTAGTGAGCATGAAAATTTCATGGTTCACTAACCAATGATCAATATAAACAATCGCTGATCACTGGCACAAAGTAGAGTTTACAATATTTAGCCTTTAATTTAAAATGTTCCAAGACAATTCTCCTGAAGTCCTGAAAACAAACATTAAAAGAAGAAGAAAAAAAAAAACACATACAAAACACCAGTATCTTGTACATACAATACCTAAGATCAATAAGTCATAATTAGATCTTTTCTATTGATTATATACAATTTTATTCCAAATAGTTAAAAAATTAGCACATAAAAAATTTGAACATTCAAGTAAATAAAACACACAAAACATATAGATGTATGAAGTTTTTATTTGAACTACATATAAATTCATATAGAACATTTGTATAACTTACCTGTACATAACGTAGCCCAGTCGATCCACCGTGAGCGAATCTATAGCGAGGAGAGCAGGATAAAACACACCAGCTGGGGGCATGATGACCAGTGGCAAGCCATACTTCACAAACATATCACATACCTGAAAACAAGCAACACGAGCGCACTGATTTATAAAATAATCCAAAAACTCAATTGACATCACAAATTCAACACCAAATTAGGTTTTAAAAATTTCTCAATTGCAAAACAAATTTACACCCATAAAAACTAACCACCCAAATATTGGCCTACCGTCTCATAGAAAGCGAGGGTTTGGCTGAGGAGCAGGACATGGCAGTTCTCCAGCCGTAGTCCCTCAGCAGCCAGACGTCCCACAAACCGCACAAGTTCTATGACTGTATCCATAAACCCAGACAAGGTCATAGTTCTGGAGAAGAGTAAATGTATTCAAATATTCTCTCATGCACTTTGAGATAACATGACAAGTGAAATAATACAAACTGCAGAGAGTGAAATATGAAACTACAAAGTGCATGCTACCTCACACAGGTCCTAAATTAAATTTAGTATATGCTAGATGTGCTTGTCTTTGCCCGTAGGTTGCTGTGTGCCCAGCCTTAGACCACACAGGCCGAAGGCATGACTGAAATAAGTAAATTATCACATACGTGGACAGACTGACCCTAGCTGGTTCTTAAGCATCTCATTCCATCCATCCTTCTTTAGGCAATAGCCCACCATTAAGCTTAACAACAAGCAAGCTATTCAGGGGCAAAATAGCACTGTGAATAAAAATAAGTGAACTCTGGTAGGGATTTGGTTATCAGCAAGGGTATCAGTGTGAATGTTAAGGATTTAGCTATGTCTGATCATTTGTGTTTTCTTTGATAGGCTTATTGTCCAACAACCAAACTAGATCCAAGTGTCAAAAAGAGGTACACTAATAGGAGTAGCAGCACAGTACCTATGGAAGCCATGTCTGTGTTACCTAGTACAATAGTCTGTGGCTGACCGTCTTAATTAACTCTAAAGTTCTCAGTGTCTTTAACACCATCGCACCTGTGAAGGCTAAAATAAAAGTTGGAAAACAGAAAGCACCATGGAGTAACACCACAGTGGTAATGAGTCAGAAGAGACAATGCAGTAAAGCCAAGCGTAAATAATATTTTCAAAGAAAGTCTCTATATTTACAACTCGGAGTTAAAGAGGGCCAGACAATCTGGCCCAAGAACATAAACAACACTCATGTTCTTTCTGCCACTGTAGACAGGCTAACAAATTCCCTTACACAGTTACCTCCAGAGTTCCTATCAGCTAAAATATGTAATGAGTTTACATATTTTCTCCATCGGAAAGTTGAAAATATCATACAAAGCATCGGCTCCGTCCAGTCAAGCAGCGACACAAAGTCTTCAGTAACATTCCTAATGTAAGAATTTACTGCTAATGATGGAGAAACAGGGCTGCATCTTACACCATCTACTTGCTGTCTTGAAACTCTACTCCCAATCTTTTTAAAAAAAAAGTGTTTTCAGCTGTATCGCATCCAAAATTCTAAAAACTGTGAACGGCTCACTTCTCTCAGGGATATTTCCAGTATCACTACAGACAGAAGTTATAAAACCCCTCCTGAAAAAGGGAAACCTGGATTCCTCCACATTTAACAATTATAGGCCTGTTTCAAATCTCTAATTTATAGGCAAGGTCACTGAGAAAGTGGTTCAGTAATTCAAATCAGTAATTACTTGAGTTCAAAAGGCCATTTTGATGACTTTCAGTCAGGTGTCTTTCAACACCATAGCACTAAAACAGCTCTGATAGGGGTATTAAATGACATTCATCTGAATATAGACTCAGGTAAGAGAACTGTCTTGGTACTGCTAGATCTTAGTGTAGCTTTTGACAGGGTCGATCATAAAATACTGCTGGACAGATACGAAAATTGGGTTGGGCTCTCAAAAACGGTCCTCAGATGGTTCAGGACGTACCTAGAAGGCAGGAATTTGTGTCTCTATAGACACTTGTAAATCAGAGAATTCCACACTGCTATGCTGTATGGAGTCCCACAAGGATCCCTTCTAGGGACCCTTTTGTTCAATTTAGACATGCTTCCCTTAAGTCAAATTCTCCAATAGTACAAGGTGGCTTTTCACAGCTATGCAGACGAGACTAAGATATATCTAATTCTTTCACCAAATGACTTAAGGCCTACAGATTCATTGTATTTATGCCTCAAAAAAGTAAATGGCTGGATGCAGCAAAATTCCCTTCAGATAAATAAAGACAAGATAGGGATAATTTTGTTTGGGCACAAAAAAGGAAGATCGTAACACAGTGCATCTCTGGAATCTAGGTCAATAAAAACTACAAACCTTGCCAAAAACCTTGGTGTAATCATGGATTGGTATCTTAGTTTCAGTGATCACATCAAAGCTGTAACTAAATCAGCATTCTGGCTTCTCAAAGATACAGCTAAGGTCAGAAGTCAAAGGTTCAAAGTTCATAAGTCACTCAATGGTTTGGGTCCTAAATATATGTCTGAGATATGTTTGATTAAGATTAGCCTGGAAGAGCTCTTAGATGAGCTCAGAATCAAAACAGGGTGAGGTGGCATTCAGTCATTATGCTGCCCCCTGCTAGAACCCGCTCCCCATTTTCTCCCCCTTTGTTTCACTCCATCCTAAATCCCACTTTTATTCTATATTAATGTTATGGGTAATTTTATGTTTATTTTATCTCTGTAAAGCATGCTGAATGACCTCTGTAAATGATAATGCGCTGTACAAATAAACTTGCTTTACAAAAATCGGTATGGCGATTCTAAATCAGACATGAAACTACTTTTGCTAAATATTAGTATTATCTCAGCATGAACTAGTTAGATTGACATACAACACTTGCAGTAACCTCCATCATGTATTTACCATTAATCTTACTAAAATACTGCCAATAGCCCAAAAAAATTCTCTGCAGAAAAGTCAGTTGGGCCACTGACAGTTACAGACTTGGTACTCTTGTCACCAAGCAGTCTTGCCCAAATACACACACTGTTGGTCAAAACAAGTTAAAACAGGTAGGAAATGTTCTACTGTTTGTAACTATTCATTTATAAATAATTATGAGAAGGGTGACCCTTTTCTCACTTGAGCACCTGCTTCCTAAAAAGTCTGTCAATGGCTCTGTAGACTGCTTTGACTACTGAAGCAGACAAATACAGTTTTGCCCTTGATCTTTATTTGTCCTTCTGCAGTGCACCTCAGTAATGTAATAAGAAAAAAATAACTAAATAAGCAGGCGGTGTGAGGGAATGTACTGAGGCATGGGAAACATCTACCACACTTCATTACTCACAACTCCACAGAGCACTTTCTAGATACAGAAAGTTCAAAACAGGGCTTGACCATGACTGACAGATTTCAATAATTTTTTTTATATTAACGTCACCTCTGAGGTAAAAGCAGCCGTAACTAAAGGCTTTAGAGAACAATCCCTGCACTGAAGCCTCAAGACTAACTGCATAACATTAAAAGTGGTTTTCAACAAAGGTGAAAATTGCAATTACAAACAAGATTTCTGAGGCCAGACGACTTTCAGACGACTTTTGGATGACTGCAGTGCCAGCAGCGAGTATCTGAATAAAGAGAAACTTCTGCTTCAAAGATATCCCAAAACGTCTCCTGGTCTCTAAGAAAAAAATTCACAACACTGCTCTGTAGTAAACTGTTTACTAATTAGCTAATAATCAAGCAAATAAAATCCCTATGGTAGAATCAAATATATGGTGTTGAGATGTGCAGAATACTTACATAATAATGTACTAGAATTGGCCTCATCAAATGGGTGATTTTAGTTCTAAAACAATTTAGACCCACTTTACACCAGGTCACTTCATGCATCTTGAGTATCAGGATTATAGCTGGATGAGGCAAAGATACATAAAAATGATACTGTAATGGCACCCATTTGAAACAGATAGTAATTTGATTGCTAAAACCACTTAAGGAGGTGGTCAGAGATGCATTCAAGCCACATTACAGTAGTGTACATGCACCCGTCTCTTCTGCTGCCCACTGTCTGGTATGAGAACTGTGATGTTTCGCAACTCACTGCAGCAGATAAAGAGCAGCTGAGAGGATCATAGCAGAGCCTCTACCTCCCCTGAAAAACATCTACCAAAATCTCTGTTACAACAAGGGCCTGAAATATTGTGAAAGACAATTTCACCCATTACATGGACTCTCTTTTCTTCTACTGTCTGGAAAATGGTTTCAAAGTATCCACTCTGGTTCTGCCATACTGTGTAACAGCTCCACAAGTCATTAGAAATCCTAATGCACATAATTGTTTAATCTCTGCCTTACCATGAGTCACTCTACTTCACTTCACATATACTTTTCCCATATTTTACTCTAAACTTTCAAATAGCACTCACTGTACTTTACCTTACTGCCTACTGTTACAACAGGCAGAGTTGTGTTTTGTTATCTAATAACTACACAACATTTACTCCAAAGCTGCAGTGATTACCTCCCAGTGTAATATGATGCTAACTGGGTGCCAACACTTATACTAAGTATATTTATTTTTAAAGGTATAATTAGAAATTACCTCACTATAGTGTTACATTGCCTACTTATGGTATTGTCTGTGTTGTGCCCATAATTTGCTGTATGTTGCAAAGTGGTCCATTGAGAAATGCTGTCTTATCTCACTATGCATGTGTACAGAGCTCCTGATTACAAAGTAACCTTGAACGTTTAACCAAACAACCAAAACCCCTCCCAGTAATATACTTCCCCCTGCTGTTTTGCTTATGTAGAAGAGCCTATCTACCAGACTTGATTTAGTAATTTAGTAATGCTAAATTTGATATTTGATGACCATACATTTGTAGGACTTGCTCTTCCTTCATTATATATACAAGTCACATGCAGCAACCAGGTGTAAGTGGTGTCTCAGTTCTTAGTGGAAATGAGGGCCTCTTTAAAAGAAATAGACGGTAAAATGAACCTCAGACCAGGAAAAAGTTTATTTTAGGGAAGCTTACACTGTGCCGTTGCTGTTGAGGCTGATGTCCAGGCCATCCTCTAGAGAACTGACGGAATGCCAGGTCAGCCACTTCACCAACATGTTGTTCAGACATTCGATGACACTACACTGTGAGGAAGGACAATGAAGCGGAGCACACTCAGATAAAGACCAGAGAAGAATCAAAAGCTCTGAAATCCCATACATACCACATGATAAAAATGTTACCGGTTTTACAATATTAACACCACAGAAGGCATGTGTGTATACCATCTTGCATATCTGCAGAAGTTCTTACATTAGGCCTGACACAGACAGTACCAGAAAATATATAGGAAAAAAACTGAAAGAACAAATACTTACCTTAAAGAACACAGCAGAGGTGAAGTAGAGTTGCATCAGTGGTTCAAAGACAAGAATTTTGATATCTGTAGATGTTGTACAGAAAATATACTCAAGCTGTTCACACAATACTCACACATATGGTAAATTAGAACTGCATTAAACAGGTATTCTGAAGTCAAAAAGACCTACAGGAGTCAATACATACTTAAGAGACTTTAATTGGACACCTGTCCAGCATTTGTTTTAAGTACAGTCAACCATAATGATGATAAATGCCCCAGCAGGGGAAAGAGCCCATCTTACAGTACTGAGCCTATGTTGACCTTAAAGAAGTCAAACACCCTAATTTTCTGAAATGCTGGAAACACTCCAGAGATTGTTGAAGGCTATATACAATGTTATTTAAGACAAACCACTGAAATGACCAAAACCCTCTACCACAGTTATAAAATATGCCTTGCAGTCAAGAGCAAATGGTTGCATGCAATAGCAGAGGAGAGCAGGCTTTGAAGTAACAGTAACGATGCACTCACAGTGGCTGGGCATCAGGGGGATGTGACTGAGCAGATCCAAGATGTGGGTCCGCAGCAGCGAGCCATCCCACACACTTAGGAACTTATAGAGGAAGCGCTCAGCGCTGAAGAAACTCTCCTGAGAAACACACAGTATAAAGACAGACCTGTCTGAGGAATCTTTTATTAATTAACTAAGTGAATTAGGCTATCATTGTTAATGTGATCTGACAGATGCACTAAGATAAGGGAAGGGAAGGACTAATGGAAAAGAAAAGGGTTTTTTGGTGCTTATTATGGTGTTTTTAAACCATTTGCAATTAACGGCTCTTGTAATATGGCCGTATCATGTCTCAGCTTCACAACTAAACCTAACTATTCCCATCTTAAAAACAATATGTTTGCCAGGAAGGTCCTACATAGTCTCACCTGGAGGAACTGTTGTGAGGAGAGGACAATGCTAAGGAATCCTGAGGTTTCAGCTAGGCTGTCCAAGCCATCAGCTGCAGGACACAGCAGGAATTCTATCCAAAGTAAAGAAAAATCCACATTACTACAGCCAAGTAATTTCAGGGAACATAAAAAAAATACATTGCCAAGATTACAGCTCAATGGCTGCAGAAGAAAATACAACACTACTTGGTGTAATAATGTTTTAAGTTTTGTTTATCTGAGAAGCTTGGAAAGACAGGCTTGGGCATTTTTACCTTCCTGTAATGCATGTCCAAGCCAAAAGTTGAGACGCAGAAAGGCAGACTCCTCCTGTACACAGTCCAGATAGTGGAGCGCTAGAGAGGACCCCAAGAGAGAACCCATTTGGGCTGGCAGCTAAAATGAAAAAAAAATGCCCTGAGCATTGGGAGAACGCCTCTCCAAACACACTGCAGTGCACTCAACAAGCATACTGTAATGACAAAACCAAAGGCAAGTTCTGAAATACATATTCTATTTTCAGTTGTCTGGAATAGCTTACATTTACAGCTATGGACATAGACAGCAATGTTGGACGTGCAAATGATCACTACATTTTTCATGTTCTGTAATATTCAGATATTATTCTCAGCTTTGTAATTTCTGTCACTGTGTGGACAGCTGCTTCTCAATATGGAGACTTAAACACATAATAAATAAATAATATACAGTGACAGATTGTCAACGGACACGGCTCTGTCCTTCCGTAATTAAAGAGCAAATGTATCATTCATCAGAGAAACGACTAGTTTTAATGATGGTGAAGCTGAGGCAGGAAGAAATCAATGATCCTTAGCCGTAGCAATGACTGAGTTTTGTTTTAGTGCATAGATATGTTCATTCTTCCTTTGCTAAAGTCAGTCTTAACAATAAAAGATGAAAGCCCTGTCAAGCCACCTTGTTGCACATGTTGGCTTGCCAAATTCTAGGCAAAATGTATCTACCATGAAGTATAACTGTCTAGAGACCTGATTGCACTAGATTTGCCCTATTGAGGTTTACCAGGTCCATGGGTCTGCTGGACAAACACTATTTGTGAGCAACCCACTGTAAATGTGTACTTCATGGTACCACTTTCTCTTGCTGTTGAAGCTTCTAAAAGTATGTAAATTTAAGAAAGAAAAAAAAAAACGTTCACAAAAATATACTATACTATAATAAAATTCAAAAAATAGCTGGCTAAAATGTTAACATAGTCAAACTTTATATACTTAAAAAACAAATATATATGAAAAGAACAAGTACGCCACTGTCGTCACTCCACTGATCACAGAGCTCCACCATAAGACCAAAGAATGTAACTGCAGCGTAAATATAACTGCACTGGTTGAGGTAGCTTTTCATTCTCAAATTTATTCCTATGTCCAACAAATTAGAACTTCCATAACTTCTCTCAGTGTTAGTTAAATGCAGAAAGGTGCATGACCAGCTGTAAGTAATACCGTAACTTGGTATCATTAGGATTTTACTAATACTGCTTATCAATACTGGTACACCTATTGGCATTACCTGCTATAAACTGGTGCAAAAAAATAAAGACATCACATAAAAAGATGTGAAAAGATTCAGCAGTTATTTTATTACTTTTTTGGAGAAATAACAAGCTAAATCGTTTCCTACATTTCCTGTATATATAACAAGTGAGGAGCAACCGCTACAAATGTCTGTTGGTGATGTGCAGTGTCGCTTCTGTCCCTTCCACTGATCCAATCTAGCATCAACCATTTAAAAATGCCATTGTATAAATACAGATAGCAACACTGCCCCGGAGCTTATGAATATTTCAATTGTGACCAGTCTGGAAATGGTACCAATTTAGTACCAGTTCTCGATACCCATAGCTAGTACTGTGCACTATAAACGGTATGCGATATAAATTTGCCCAACGGGAGAGATTTTGATTATACCGGCCTACCGCAGAAATATCCGCTCCTCGCGAAAATGACAGTCACATCACCTGCGCGAAACCACGCCTACTTGCAGCACAAGGCATTAGTTTTGGAAATGGGCGAGAGCACAGAGCGCACGGAGGAGCAACTTCTTAAAAAGAGTGGTGCAACGTCGATAATCTGGACATGGTTTGGATTTAGAGACTCGGATACTGAGCAGAAAAGCATAATCTGCAAAATATGCCGGGCAACAGTGATTGCAAAGAGAGGTAACACTAGCAATCTGTTCTACCATCTCAAAACAAAACACGTCGTCGAATATGAGGAAAGCCAAAGAA